>JBBBDQ010001869.1:1547500-1672500 GCA_037127315.1 Ascarosepion bandense
GATATCGAATCGGGACGACAAATCGGGGATCCGATTTCGAATTCCAGTTGGACACCTTGCATTCACTTACGCGCAAATAACCTTGGGATAGGTATTACTACGTCTTTCTCTTCCAGTTATGGGTTAAATAATAGGACAAACTGGGTTCTATAACCTTGGCTGGCAACCAGTCTACCGCAGAAAGCAATGCCAACCTACTGCAAGGATAATCTTCTGCGCAGTCACTCATGTCTCTTTTGAGACATGATAGCTAAAGTGTGTATCACGTATGGTACTTAAGTGACTTAAGATTTAACTTAAAGAAAATGTCTTTTTAATCTATGTGACGTATCCCTTCAGGGTGTGGGGATTCTGGTTCTGTACAACTTCCTGTCCTTTGTAGTTCTTTACTTATTTTTTCTATTTGCTATAATTCTTCATTCGTGTTCTCCAAAATATTAAATCAAGTTTATTATGTAAGTTATGTGCTGATTTTCCTTAATATTCTTGCTTGGATTTTGGATGCAATCTGTTTTAATAGAAAAACTTTATAAATTCTCATCGAAAACAACAGTGCTTCCTTGTTCACTGAATTCCGAATGTTTCCTTACACCTGTAGTAATGATATCAGCTCTTTCCCCATAATAAGCAAACATATGTCATTATTTGAACAGTCATTACCAGTTTCTATTAAAAGGTATAAAATTGTTCTCTTAAAAGCATTTTTCATAAAAAAAGAAATGTTTCATGTCTATTAACTATGCCTACTTCCTCCCGAAGGTTCTATGAAGTAATAAATAATGTCAAAATTGTGATTATTTTATTTCTTTCAAATCGAGTTGCTTTTATATGTATTTCAGTTGTTTTTGTTCTTGAAAATCCACAAGTGATGTGATTTCTCTTATTTGATATAGTTTTTTGCGATTCTGTATCGCCAGTCGGCAAGATTCACAAGCTTCACTCGTTCAGTCATTGTTAGATATTTATTTGAGAAAGAACATTTTCTCGTTTTCTTTCTTCTTTTATTTGTGTGGCTAACTCCATAATATTACTGGATTATCAGACAAAAACTGAAATATTTCCTGGGTTTAAACCTGATGATATTTCGGCTGGCCCCTGTATTTTTGCCTCCACCATTATATGTCAATTGGTACATGAGCATTAAAATGTATGGCTGGCCACTCGTATCCAAAGATACCTGTTTACTTGCGCGGCTAGATAATCCCCGTTGCAGGCGCCTGTTCAGATTCCAACTGTTTCTGAGAAGAGAGAGAGAGAGAGGGAGAGAGAGAGAGAATGTGTGTGTGTACCATCTATCGTGAACAGTACGCTCAAACTCTTGTTCTCGATGAATTGTGATAGCACAACTATTGACGGCTCGAAAGAGTCCCATCTACAAAATTTCACTCACAAGGCTTGGGTCAACGCAGATATTTTCACACGTGCCGCACGCTGGGGTAGCCTCTCGATAGCATCAAAAAGTCACCTTCCTGACAAATTGACCATGGTCAGATTTGTACATTAAAAAATCACCTTACTGAAAAATTGACCATGATCAGATTCGAATATCAAGAAGTCATCTTCCTGACAAATCGAACATCGCCTTCCGATCAGAACATACTAACCATTCAGCCACGGGATTGTATTAAAAAGAAAAGCCCGCTAAACAGGCACAACAACATAAGGAGCGTACCGCATTTTCATTCCTTGGCTTAGCTCATTAGTCAGCTTTAATTTTACCACAATAAATTGTCAGGAGGAACACCACAAAGTTAAGCGATGTAATTATCCATTTGTTGGACGTTCAGTGCATCGCTGTTCCTAATATCTTCAATGAAGTTGGTGGAAAGGAAGTGGGTGGGAACAAGTTATAACCGACTTCGGGTGGCAGATAAACAGGTTCAAAGGGTAAAGTTATTTTTTATTTTCCTAACTTGCATTAATACAAAAAAGCGAGTGCGATAACGTGCAATAAATCTTGATAGTGGACTGATAGGAATCAAACTTTACAGGGAGCGATGTGTAAATTGCCTCCATATTATATTTTAAATTTAGCGCATATGCGTTGTTTTTATTTTATTGTGACGACTGCAAAGGATGTAGGGTCAATTAAGCACCGCCCCTGAGAAAAAAGATTCCCTGTTTAGGATGTGGTTTCTGGCTTTCTCTTTTCCAATCTTTTCACCCTTTTCTTTTTTTCTTTTTTTTCTATTGGAGTAGATAGACTAAACTATCGCCCGGTTCACACTCCACCCACGTCTATTAGACAGGTGAAGAGGCTCATCCCTTGTTCCCTGTTTAGGATGTGGTTTCCGGCTTTTTCTTTCCCAGTTTTTTCACTCTTACTTAGCCACCTGTACATCAGTGGCGTTACCGCCTTGCTCGGGGTGATATGACACAAAATGACTCAATTCACTCTTATAGAAATTTCGAAAGTGTACACTTTACTGCTTGGAATTCACCCCGGAGGCTGCAATAGGTTCTATAGCCTTGGCTGACAACCAGTCAACCGCAGGAAGTAATGTCAACCTACTGCGTGATAATCATCTGCCCAGTCAGTTATGTTTCTTGCGAGACATGATCGCGCAAGCGTGTATCACATATGGAACCTAACTGATATTACGGCGTTGGAAAAATGACTGTAGCTGAAACGCCATGACAAAACCGATATCATCGACATATATGCATGCATTGTTGAAAAGAAGATACACACAACTAAATACAATTACACATAACCTGAAAAACTGATTTCAGACACGCACACAAAAAATCACTAAAGCATATGATGCTTCAATGTATTTTCTAGGAATTTCAGAAAACAAAATTCCCTTAAAAAAAACTGATAATATGAACTAATGTTGTCATCGTGGTTAATGTAATCGAAAAATTGATTTCATAATACTGTTGAGAACGATAGCGTTTATTTCACATTTGGACAAATAGAAAGAAAATATCTTCAATAGGCAGTTTAACCTTCGAAAAAAATGTTAACAAACAGAACCTAAATCCGTTAAAATCCGGCGTAATATGTCGTCAGATAATGGGGGAGAAAAAAATAAACCAGCGGAACAAGAATAAAATGTCTAGTATCCGCAGGAAAGAAAAATCCCCAAAACGGAACCTAAACACCAGAAAAAGTGCTCAATACGAAAGTACGAAAATACAGTAGTAGAGCAAAAACATATATATATATATATAATAATGCTAATACTAACAATTGTTATAATATATTTCAGTTCGTCTCGAAAAATCTACCGAGAACAAACGCGGAGGGTAAAAAAGGGGAAATAAAAAAGAAACAAACTATGTACTTGAACATACGTCAAATACTCGTTGAAAAGAAAAGAAAACCCAAGACGAGAACCCTAACACTAAAGCGTTCAATACAATAGTAGAGCAAACAAATAAGAATAAATAAGTAAGAGCCAACAGACCCACCTTGGTTTCACCTAACGGCGCGTCTGGTCGTTAGAAATAAAATGCTTATCAACAGAAAAAGACAATTGAAACTTCTGAGTAACATTATGAGGAAATATTGAGGTTAAAAAAGACAAAAGAAAACAGTTAATAACTTAGATTAAAAAAATGATGGAATAACAGATTTTAGGATAAATAACGAAAAGACAAATTTTATTAACAGCTAAAAAAGACAGAAAATTGTGGAGATCTACGATCGTCTACATCTTGTGAGACATAAAACATCGAAGTAAAAGAATAATTCGAAAATTACGGATAGCGGTTATTATTCCAGATGTTGGAATTGTCGAAAAGAGTTCAAATCTCGGCCTCGTCTAATACGTTGTCAGTCATATATAGGAAAGACATCAATCCAGCTTTGTTTTGCAGAAATAACAGGTATGAGATTTATGCACCATTGATTGACAGCTAAAGATAAGATTATTCTGTATTTACAACTTAAAGACAACAGAAAAACACTCCATTATTTCCACTAACAAGTTTTGGCAATTTGTGGATAAGAACGAAGAATGGGTAATCTCTAGAAGGTCATGATCATTTACTTGTTAAAAAGAAATGGCGATATGAAAAAATAAAAAAATGATTATTAGTGTGCACATACAAAAAATATATCGGTAATTTTATTATTTGAATAAAATGATTTCACTTTCGTTGAAGATATAAATAGGAAATATATATTTTAAGCTCGATGTCTACCAACATTGCGAATCTTTTGATTTAAGGCGAAAAAATTACACTATTTCCCTTGTCCATTTTTCATTTTTAAATTCAGTAAATACTTACACATTGTTGTCTGTATTGCTTTCCTTGGTGTGAAATGATTACAAAAAAATATGGGATATGTATATGTGTGTGTGTGGGAATAAGAAAGTGAAAGTACAATATATATGTAATATAACAATCTGGCCCCACCCGAGGAAGCCTGATGCAAGCGGGGGTGTTTCCGGTCGTTGAAAGGAACGGATGTTTGTTTGACCTTATTTCCGGCAGTAGCGGAAATGGCTACAGAGGCAAACAGAACAGGTGTCTCTGAGAATTACGTGGGCGTGCGTGGGCGAGGCAAAACCGGAAGAAAAAGTCCCGGTTTTGGAGATTATAAAAAGACCTCGGCGCACGGATTCACCAGTAGTAGTAGCAGACCAGAGTAGCAGTAGAGAGAGAGACACACAACAGATACGACGACACTCCCGTCAACCCTTAGAAGCGCGCTCTCTCACTCTCTATTCCCTAGGCTACACGGTCCATCGTCATTAATAAAAATATAACTTATATTTTTATATATATGCGTGTTTGTTGTTTGTCGATATACAACAGACTTTTATTTGGTGCCTAAGTGACTTGCTGTTTTGAGACAACAAAACAGATAGATACGAGCTGGTTACCACGGCGACGATTGAAAATTCAACGGACTTAAAACTACCAGATAGAAAGAAAAAAAGAAGACGAAAATATATAGCAGCCGCGCGACTATAGACATCAGCCAAGGTAGGTGACTCTTTGATTTGATAGTGTGTGTGTTTTCTGCTCGTGTTTATAAGTCTAGTTAGAAAAAAAAATGCATACTTTTGCCGATCTGACCCTAGAATTGAGAAATATGGATTGTTCTGTGTCGAACACATTTAGGGTAGAACGGAGGGGGTGCAGGACTACATGCAGAGAGTAGTACGCCTAGCGGCAGCGCATAGGTTGGGGTTGACGGGAGGAATAAAGTTGAGATATTTACCTATCTGTAAGTATAAAACATCTGAGTTAATGATTTATTTTTTTGTTAATATTTTACCATATATGTGAAGTGAGTTTACTGGTATGTTGCTTAATTAATCTTACTTTTATTGAGTAAGTGAAATGTAAAATCATGTAAAGGAAGTTTCTTCAACTCTTTAAAGTGGATAATTGGATTAACTTGTTGATAACAATGTTTTCTTTGGTTTGTGCAGTGTTAGGTTTTCTTTTTTTTTTTTTTGGATTTCTTTTCAATGACTGTACACTACAAAATGATTTACATTTCTATGTTTGTGAATTATGCTTTTGTGCAGGTTCCCATCAATTCAACATCCTCTGTGAATTTTCATTTATGTGACTTGGGAAATATCTTTTAAAGATATATTAATTTCGGAAAACTTTATATTGACACGGATAGACCTGCAGATTCCACAGTTGATCGGAACAAAAAGAAAGATACAAACGTGGAAAATTATTAATAGTATCTAAAGCATAAAGTAAATTATTCGTCTCTGGTTCAGTGGTTTGGTCCCCAATTACGCAGAAATTTCCCAATTTTTCAGTGGACACCATGCCGGTAGAATTGCGCGATATGGAGGAGATTCCTATCCGCAAACTAGTAAATACCTTGGAACAGATAGATATGGAGAGATTTAGTGAAGGATGTGAGGAACTCCCGAGGAGGTTGACGATAGGGGTCATTGCTGGCGTGGTCGGCGTTATGATAATCCTTGGAATAATAGCTAGGAAGCGGATTTTTAAGTGTGAAAGAAGCAACAGTGCTTCGGAAAAGGAAAGGGAGTTATCCGTTGTGAATAGTACTCCGCGGTCAACGGGTGTTCAACACTCAAATGTCTCTGCGTTAAACAGAGAGATGTCAACAAATCAGATATGCTTGGATTCGAATCCAGAGGAAGTAGTTCAAGGAATGGAAAACATTGTACAAACTAAGGAACTACGAGTCACGGGTCCATTGTTTTAGACTAAATTAATATAGATGAAACCTCTAATCCTCCACAAGTAAATTGCATGCGGATTAACGTTGGAATCAGGGTAATTTTCTTCATTTTCTATTGAGCATTTCTCGGTCAGACTATGAATGATATGTACGGCAGATAATGGCCATTTTTCTGTGTTCAAACATAGTATGTTTGAAATTAAATTAAATTAAATGAAGTTACATGTGTAACAATAAACTCGAGCAGAGGCACGCATGGTGTTGGTCAAAGGTCATTTACTCGATGTCAGTTTAGAAACTGGGGCTCGGTTACCGCCTATAATCATGGGTTATGCATCGAGGAGTCTACGCTTATGGACAGAGTCGAGAAAGAAAATGAACATTTTTAAGAACTTTGCCCAATTCTGTGAAAATGGATATTAAAAAACAAAAAAAAAAAGAAAAAGAACAATGAAACATCGAGCTGGTAGAACAATTTTCAAGATGGACACGAACATTATTGGGTTGCCGATGTAGGCTCCCCTATATATTTTTTTTTGTTGTTTTTTTTTTGTTTTGGCATGCACATATTTTGTTGTTTTGGCGTGCACATGTTTTATACAATTGTCGGGCTTGTGTGGCATGGGGAGGAGTGTGAGGGTGTTGCGCTTAAAATGTTCTTAGGTGAACATTTTGGAAAATGGGAGGGCGAGGAATGTAATATAACAATCTGGCCCCACCCGAGGAAGGCTGATGCAAGCGGGGGGGTTTCCGGTCGTTGAAAGGAACGGATGTTTGTTTGACCTTATTTCCGGCAGTAGCGGAAATGGCTACAGAGGCAAACAGAACAGGTGTCTCTGAGAATTACGTGGGCGTGCGTGGGCGAGGCAAAACCGGAAGAAAAAGTCCCGGTTTTGGAGATTATAAAAAAACCTCGGCGCACGGATTCACCAGTAGTAGTAGCAGACCAGAGTAGCAGTAGAGAGAGAGAGAGACACAACAGATACGACGACACTCCCGTCAACCCTTAGAAGCGCGCTCTCTCACTCTCTGTTCCCTAGGCTACACGGTTCATCGTCATTAATAAAAATATAACTTATATTTTTATATATATGCGTGTTTGTTGTTTGTCGATATACAACATATATATATATATATATATATATATATATACCTTACTTAATTTCTGTTAACTAAGAAAGAGGATGCAAGTTATTGAGATATGAAATGACTATTGGCTTTACATTTTAATTCTTGAAGATTGTAGCTGTCGGGGAAGCAAGTAAATGGAAGCGAATTCCACAGACAGGAAGTGCGAGGAAAGAAGCTACTGGAGTAGAATTATATATATAATATCTTCCCATGCAAGGCAGTTTACTGGCAGTTTACTGCCACTGGTGCACATGGGGTTACCTACGCGGAAAGTTATGAAAAAGTGTGACATGTTATAGGGGGTGTCAGGAAGTGGGTAAGAGAAGAATGGGAATACTGATGAGAGTTGTATGGACAGAGAAATGTGCATGAGAGAGAGGATGCGAGTCAGTGAGATAGGAGATGACTATTGACTTTACGTTTAAATAAACGGAAAGGGAATTCCACAGTCGGGAAGTCCGAGAAAAGTAGCTAATAGTGTAGAGTAGGTGTTTACAATTTATTGGTTTCACACTAAAAGGGTGGGACCTAGTTGATAATCTTGTGGCTCGAGTAAATTTGTATATAGGGAGCACCAGTGAGTTAAGTTCATCGGAGCAGAAACCGTGAATGTACTTGTAGAATAGGCGCCGGAAAATTACACTGCGATGGTGAGAAATTGACTGTATCCGAGCTACCAAGCCGGGATCGATCACATTGCTGATTCTCTGTTGGATTTTGTCAAGGAGCCCTAGGTGGATTGCAGTAGCACCCGGGCAGATGTGGTAACAGTAGTCAATGCAAGGGTGAATGGCAGATTTGTATATGTGCAGGAAATACTTGCCTGACAAGTCAACTAAAATTAACCAATATTCAACAAAAGGTAGAGTGGTTATTATTATTCAAAACTTAATATAGTCGAAACAAATTATGTGACAGGTAAACTAGATGATGAATCTGCGAAAATAGCTTGTAAAGTTTTACTATACAGCTAATTGATCATCCATGGACTAAACATAAAATTTAGCAGGATCCTGAGAATAGATAGGCGGATATGAATGCGGCTATTTCTGTCTTGGAATATTATATGAGCCTCTTGTTTTGTATTGAATGTAAAACAACTAGGGGTACTGTGGCATATATAAAAATATATATGATTAAAAGAAAAATGCAAAATAATCCAATATATATATATATATATATATATATATATATATATCGGAAGAGAGTTCTACTGGTGGGAAGTAAGAGAAAAGAAACTGTTCAAGTCTGTTGCATCGTGCTAGTTCAACAGTAAACTGATGAAACCTAGTTGGCAATCTAGTACCCATTTTTGATCCATCCATAGACTTCACATAACATGTTAGCAAGATCAAGAGAAAATAGAGTACTATAAATACAAGTGGAATACTTTTGTATCGGTTGGTCTAACGGTATTTATATTATTCGGACTATTGTCCTAATCTTTGTTGCCATTTGTACGACGTTTTAGCCGTTATACGCTCCGGCCTTCATCAGGTGCTAAGAATTTCGAACGAAGTCTTTATTACAATCACTGGGGTATATCATTCTCATTCCTTGCGTAAATCCTCGATTAGAAGTCATGCGTTATCTCCTTCTAACCCTGCAAGTTACTTGTTCTTGACTGTTGTAGCCTGGCATAGAACTCACAAATTTAAGAGTCAAGTCAGGAACTAAACAACGTCTATATCCACTGGGCCATGTCGTTAAGGATACATAGCCCAGTGGATATAGACGGTGGATAGTTTTTCTAACTTGATTCAATAAGTTGTGAGTTTAATACCAGGCTATAGCAGTGGTGAAGAAGTAACTTACAGAGTTAGAGGGAGATAACTCACAACTACTAGAAGAGGCTCTACGCAAGGAATGGAGATAATATACCCCAGTGATTGTAATATAAGGATCGGTTCGAAATTCCTAGCACCTTAAGAAGACCGAAGCGTAAAACGGCCGAGACGTCGAACAAATGGCAACAAAGATGTGGACACTCGTTCGAATAATGTAAATACTGCCTCATCTCAGAAATATAGACAAATGCGGTTGGTATAAATAGTATAAAATAAAGCGGAACGAAATAATTTAGAAATATTTTGATTCTGTTTGTTAAAATCAAAGGTTGTTTCTTTTCGTTCAAATGTCATTCAGATTTGTAGATCTAGAAGTAAGTATAATGATCTTAGGTCATTGAAAGTGTAAGAAATTAAACATATTGTATAAAATTTCGAGTAAGTCGATGTGTGTCGATTTCCCAAGTAAAACAATATTAAAAATTTCCACCTGTCGCCTGACAACTCCTAGTTGGTCGATAACCAAGAATCTCCTCTGTCAGCCAAATAAGTTTTTTTTTTCTGATTGAACTATTTTTAAATTTTATATTGAAGCTGAGATTTTAACTGAAATTACAGTTGATTTCTGAGGTTCGCTTTTTACCTTTAGGCAAAAGAAAGTAATTTCAAGAGCCATCAATTCTGGAAAGACAGCTATTTCAAAATTTTCCCCCCAGAGAAAATCAGATTGGGTCGTCATTATTACTAAATAACACACTTCAGCGAAATTGATTGTAAAACGAAATGAAGAAAAAAACATTTTCTGTGCTGAAGCCGACAAAGTTGTTTATATTTTGATCACTGATTGATGTGCCCCAATCATTAGACACAAAATAGCCATATGCTGTTCCTTATAATAGCTATCCCTTAATTCCCCAAAACTAATAATAATTTCTGTACTTATTTTTGCAATAAATTTGTTTGTAAAGTGAAACATTAATCAATTTATTAACACAATGCATGTAACAGAGTCAGTTTTGTCAGTAATACTGGCCCATAGCAATGACATTTTGAAGACTGAAAATTCATTTCTATCTGGAAAATTTGGTATGGTAACTTCTATAGACGTTTTATGCTCAATGTTTCAATAATTAAATTAATATTAATGCATTTATATATACTTTTTAATCGTATCACCCCGAGCAAGGCGGTAACGCCACTGATGCGCAGGGGGCTACGTAAGAGTACAAAGATTGGAAAAGAGAAAGCCGGAGACCACATCCTAAACAGGGAACAAGTGATGAGCCTCTACACCTGTTCAATAGACGTGGGTGGAGTGTGAACCGGGCGATAGTTTAGTCTATCTACTACAATTGAAAAAAAAAAAAAGAAAAGTGGAAAGATTGGAAAAGAGAAAGCCGGAAACCACATCCTAAACAGGGAACAAGGGAGGAGCCTCTACACCTGTTTAATAGACGTATGGGACCACAATGCAGTTAAATTATTTGCATTCAATTACGTGCAAAAATCTTTAGGAAAGCCACGAATCCGTCGCTTCTCCTTCCAGCTAGGATTTAAATAACAGGACAGATTGAATTCTTTAGCCTTGACTGGCAACCAGTCTACCGCAGACAATAATGGCAACCAACCGTGCAAAAATCTTCTACCCAGTCAGTCATGTCTCTTTGGAGAGATGATCGCTCAAGCATGTATCACGTATGGCATTTAACTAACTGATGTATATACATTTATATAAGATTTTGTAAATTATATAAGTTATAAGAATGTAGAAGGTGATATTATCTACAGTGTCATTGAAAAGTAACTCCTTCTATTAAGTTTGAGTAACCAGCCAGGAGTCCTTACTTAACAGCCTCTGACATTTTTGGTGGAGATAGGTTACATTAACAAGTCTACTATAGCTAAAAATTGAAAGAACTTGAAGGGCAAATATAAAAAAAATTATGTCTTCTATAAGCCGATATCCACTGCCTCCCAAAGCGCATTCCTAAAATTAGACGGTCATGTGAAAATTAACTTTGATTGTTTCCTTATTTTATCTAATTGCATTATATTATATCGGTAAAAATAAATCTTTCTGAGTATATTTCGAAATGCTGATCACGCCAATCTCAGCCGAGTGGAACAGGCGACTAGCAGAAACTAACACTTCTCCTCAAAACCACACAGATCTGAACAACAATGTAATGGTCAGCACATGGTAAAGTAACTAAACCAATACCAAAAAACACATAATGGCTAAAAGTGTAGTGGAAAGCGCTCGGAACGATAGAACTTATGAACAATTTTTATATTCTTTAATTCATACAAAATGGAAAATGATTAGGATGATGCAAAAAATCATATTAAAGTAAATCTTCCTTGTCAGCTGTATATATATATATATAAAGAAAGCTCAACGCATTTAAAGCGGTTAATAATCCTGATTTATTTCGATTGGTGGGTGAGCGCCCATCTTCTTAGATTGCATAATATCAAATGCTTTATTTTAATTCAGTCAGACAGTTAAGTGCCATACGTGATACACGCTTTGGGCGATTATGTCTCGAAAGAGACTTGACTGACTGGGTAGAAGATTATCCCGCAGTAGGTTGCCATTGCTTTCTGTGGTAGACTGGTTGCCGACCAATGGTATAGAACCCACACTGTTCTAATATTTAACCCATAACGAGAGAGAAGAGAAGGATTAATACCTTTCCCAAGGGTATTTGCGCGTAAACGAATGCAACGAATTCAACTGGAATTCGAACTCGGTTCCCCCATTTGTCGTTCCGAGTCGATATCCACTGCACCACAACGCACATCCGCAAAAGAAAAATGGAACGCTGCACAAATTTGCATGTCATACATAGGTAGTTTAAAATGGAAAGTTGGTTTTTAATCACACTGTATATATGTTATCTTTTTTTTTTTGTATGAAGCAAAGTGTGACAGTTTATACATATTTATATGTGATTTCTTGTATGATATTGCACATTATAAAATCTTTTTAAGCTCAATATATATTTGAATTTTTTAATTTCAGTCTTCCTGGTCATGCGTTATTATAAAAATATATGATATTAATAATGATATTAATAATGATATTAATAATGATATTAATAATGCCTATAAAGAAAAACAGGAGACTGAAAATATTCTCACTTACCACGCACAATATTAAACGAAAAAAATTATAAAACCTCTAACGTAAAATAAAAAGCAAAATTAAAGCAAGTTCATTATGCGTATTACTTGAAAACATTTCGTTTTCTTTTAGTTTTAATTTCTTTAATCATTTCAATACGAGAAAACCACTAAGACAAAAGTGGTTACTTGGAGTGAAAGAAAATAAGTATCTTATAGAAGTAACTGGAAACCAAATCCTAACCTGGAAAGAATGATAAAACTCGCCTCCATTTCAACAGACAGCGAAAGAGTGTGATGAGACATGTTTATTTCCAAATTTCTAGTTAGGCCTTGTGATATATCTTTCCATTTTATTCATTAGTGGTTTTCATTTTCTCAATAGAATTAAGAGAAAGTGTTTCTACATTTTATATTTCATCCTTAAAATCTTTTAGACACGTTGCACCATCAGATAAAGAAGACTGTGTATAGCTCAAGAAAATATATAAAGAACTATCTTAGCTGTTTGAACCAGTTGCCTGTTCTATACAGGTTTTATTGCTTGGTGCTTATATTAAATCCTAATTATCGAATTTTCGATCTTATTGGTTTTCAAAGCTGGCAATCCATTTAAAAACTGGATGTTTTCTTCATTCCAGACCACTTTAAGTAAAAGATATTAGTTAATCTAACCTCATTCTAGCAGTGGTAGAGAATCCATGAAAATATACCCCAAAACCGTACCCGCTAAGGCGAACATTTGTGCGATAAAAAATAAAGGAATAAAATTATCGAATAAAATGCTTCGCACCTAAAACTGCGTATCTTGCAGCTAAAACTGTGAAGACTGATTGATTCACTTACTTTTAGCCGTGACACTGCCATTGATTTATTGATTATTGATTTTTGTTGCTTTCTGTGTCTGGTTAGTAGATTCAAAATGATGTTTCGGTCTACAATTTACTGAAGTACTTGAGTATAAATCATTACCTTCGATAGACTGAGCTACGTACAGTCAGCAATGTACCAATAGTTATTTCAATCGATCCATTAACTTATTCATTCGTACAGACATATTTCTACACGCAACCCTTAAACACTAATGCAAATGCAATATATATATATATATATTCCATTTGTAATCGAGTATTTACATGACCTGAGTCTCTACCATAAGTGGTGTCTTCAGGCGATTTGCAGTAACTGATTTTACCGTTTACAATTTTTTTTAAGAACACTCACGTAAGAGTGTTTTTTTTTTTTTTTTTTTTGAACGCTCACGTGGCAGGGACTTTTTAAATGCTGTATTTTTAAAATTAAAAGAAATAATCAAATTTAAAAACTGCGCATTCAAAATTTCCCTGCCACGTGAACATTCAAAAAAAAAAAAGCACCGTTACATGAGCGTTCGTAAAAAAACGCTAAACAGTAACATCAGTTATTGCAAATTGTCTGAAGACGCCACTCGAGGTAGCAACTTAGATCGCGTAATAATTCGTTTACAAATAGGAAATATACAAAATGTTTAGAATAAAATCGTATTGAACACTTTCTAATATAAATCTGCACTAGTCTAAACTTATTATGACCAAAACTAAGTAATTAAACAATCAATCAATCAATCAATCAATCAATCAATATATATATATATATATATATATATATATATATATATATATATATAACTCATGTGAAATCCATTAAACGGAGAAGATAATAAAAAAAATTAATATAAAATAGTAAAGAGATAAAATAGGGAACTCAATGAATATTATTCAGAGCAATATGATACAGTGAAAAGAAAACTTAACACATATTTAAAGCGATAAATTTATTTCGACAGGCGGGTAAGTGCTCATCTCCTTAGTTCGCAAAATATCAAATGGTTTAATTTAATTCAGAATAATAAAAAAAATCGGAGAGTTAACTGTAAAATAAATTTAATTTTAGTGACGTCACGTTCGATGAAGTGTTGAGTAGCATTGAAATATGCCCATAGTACCGGAAATGTCACAGAATTTAGAAATACATTCCCAAACACGCGCACCTATACATTAATAATCCATGAATTAAAAACAATTCATTTCTACAAAAACAACACAAATAAATATATATTACCAAATGCAAAGAAATACACACAACTAAGAAATCTATATATACACTCATTATAAAAAAAAACTAAAACAACCGCATAAAAACAAAAAAGGAAAAATCAAAAATTTAAATGAAAATAAACACTGTTAAATTACAACCACAAATATTCAGAAATGCGCAAACGGAAAATGGTGCAGTGGATACCGACTCGGAACGACAAATTGAGAGAGCCGAGTTCGAATTCTAGTTGAATTCCTGGCACTTACTTTTGCACAAATAGTCTTGGGAAAGGTATTAATCCGTATCTTCCCTCTACTTATGGATTACATAATAAAACAGATTGTATTCTATAGCCATGGCTGACAACCAGTCTACTGCAAAAAAGCACTGGCAACCTACTGCGGGAAAACATTCTACCCAGTCAGTCATGTCACTTTCGAGACATAATCGCCCAAAGCGTGTATCACGTATGGCACTTAACTGACTGACTGAATTAAAATAAAGCATTTGATATTATGCAATCTAAGAAGATGGGCGCTCACCCACCAATCGAAATAAATCAGGATTATTAACCGCTTTAAATGCGTTGAGCTTTCTTTATATATATATATATATATATACAGCTGACAAGGAAGATTTACTTTAATATGATTTTTTGCATCATCCTAACCATTTTCCATTTTGTATGAATTAAAGAATATAAAAATTGTTCATAAGTTCTATCGTTCCGAGCGCTTTCCACTACACTTTTAGCCATTATGTGTTTTTGGTCTTGGTTTAGTTACTTTACCATGTGCTGACCATTACATTGTTGTTCAAATCTGTGTGGTTTTGAGGAGAAGTGTTAGTTTCTGCTAGTCGCCTGTTCCACTCGGCTGAGATTGGCGTGATCAGCATTTCGAAATATACTCAGAAAGATTTATTTTTACCGATATAATATAATGCAATTAGATAAAATAAGGAAACAATCAAAGTTAATTTTCACATGACCGTCTAATTTTAGGAATGCGCTTTGGGAGGCAGTGGATATCGGCTCGGAACGCGAAATCGGGGAGCCGAGTGGGAATTCCAGTTGAATTTATTGCATTCACTTACTCGCAAATACCATTGGGAAGGGGATTAATCCGTCACTTCCCTCCAGTTATGGGTTAAATAACAGGACAGATTAGGCTCTATATTCTTGGCTGGCAACAAGTCTACCGCAAAAAGCAATGGCAACCTACTGCGGGAAAACATTCTGCCAAGTCAGTTATGTCTATTTCGAGACATGATCGCCCAAGCGTGTTTCACATATGGCACTTAACTGACTTAATTTTTAGACATTCATTTTCTCCTCTTTCTCATTTAGTTTTAATTTATTTTACATTTTTCAGTTATTTCCTTTCAATTTTTTCCTATATTTTTTTAATTTGCGTCATTTTACCTTAGTTTATTCTTAGCCAGAACTTTGTATTTTATTTTGTCTCTTTTTTCAATTTTCCACTTACACGTATAATTTTCTTTACTAATTTTTTTCAAAATTTTACTCCATTTTCGGCTGGATTTTAGGCTGTTTATTGATTATTTTCTCTTATTTCTGCTTTTTATCTCTTTTCATCAATAAAATCGTTCAACATTGTTTCTCTGATTTGTCTAAACTCCATTTTTTACAATTATCCGTAACATATTCAGCAAAAATATATTTAAGACGTTGTGACTTGGAAAAAGAATCATTTCTGAACTTCAATATTAGAAGGCCACAATCGTTGATTACATTATTGTTTTTAGAATAGTAATTTACCTTGGTATAATGTGTCTTATAATTATTTTATTGCACAAAATTATTGCTTAGTAAATAAACTACTACGAAGAGATTCATGGCGACTATTGCTGTTAAAAAAATAAATCTCGCAATTGATTTTTGTACAAAGAAAATCGCAAAGTCCTAAGAGATAAAGTTTTAAAATTTCTCTTGTAGTATTGTTATCATAACGTAAGAGCTTACGTGGAAATGCAAAATTGAAAGTATGTTTTCTTTTAAATTTCGTAATTTCAGTTAAGTTAGCTCTCTCC
The DNA here is from genome assembly GCA_037127315.1 of Ascarosepion bandense. Classification (NCBI taxonomy): domain Eukaryota; kingdom Metazoa; phylum Mollusca; class Cephalopoda; order Sepiida; family Sepiidae; genus Ascarosepion; species Ascarosepion bandense. The sequence goes on from JBBBDQ010001869.1 coordinate 1,563,809, forward strand.
TTAAGATTTTATTTTTGCTTTTTAATCATTTTACCCCCACCCCAAAGCAAGGAGATGATTACACTAGAAGACAGGATATTACAGGGAGAGAATGAAAAGTGTGAGGAGAGTTGAGGAAAAGAAAAATAAGAGAACAGGTTTTGGGAAGACAGGCGACGAATATTACAGGTGGCTAGGAATCAGGAAATCACAAGGAATGTCCACAGGTAATAATAAAAAAAATATTAGAATAGAACTGACGGTTGTATTTAAATATTTCAACAGTACAGCGGTGAGGCCTATTTGCCAATCGTGTCCAATGATTAAATTAATGCAGTTCATTAGAACAATTGTCATAAAAGCATCAGTTAGGAGACACGTCATGTCGTTACAAAAGATAGAGAATGTCAGTGAGTACAGCGGTGAGATTACAAACAAAATAGGGACATTTGCCCGAATGTAAAAATACTCAATAGTAGTTTTGTCAGAGGCATTTCCTCCAGGGACGTTGAGAATCATGCCTCTTTAAAATGTTCTGTTCATTATAGAGCTTAATAAATGTTGACTTTTTATATCTCCTAAAATTGTTTCGTCATTCATTTAAAGTTTTGATGAAAACATTGAATGGGAAGCAAGAAGCCGAAAGAGGGTTCTACAAGTGACATGCGTAATAGAAAAAAATGCTACCATAAAACATATGATTATATTTAACCATTCTATCTCTAAAATGATGAGACTTGGCACCAATCTCGTAGTGCGCTTATATTCATAAAAAATAGGTTCGAAAAAGGAAAATTCATCGGAACATATACAAGGAAAGTATCTATAGAAAAGGCCCAGTGAAGCTACGTTAAAGCGGTTGTAAACAGACTGAAGACGAGATGCCAGGACAGGACTAATAACATTACGTTGATTTAGATGTCATTAATAATCTCTAAATCCATAACACAAGGATCAGAACAGATGTGACATTAATATTCAAGGCATGGGTGAATGGTAGAATTCTAAATGTTTAAGATAAGTTGTCTCTTTCGAAACACTCAGCCAAGTTTGTTAGCAGCAGATCTAGCAATTGATTCAATACATTATTTCTACTTCATTTCAGCTTAAACGTTAGTCCAATAACGTTCATATTCACTACTGTATAGGAGGACTAATATTACATAATAGTTCAGTACACTTTTCTTTAATTTTGACTAAATTGTCTTGTTTCTTAATACTTTGCTTAGCCTTTGGATTTCAGTCACTCAATTTATGTCTTCTATTAAAACACTTGTCAGACTAAATAATAAAAGTACAAAGTCAATTATTTATATCGAATTCATCTACTTTGTCTAAATATAAACACATTCCGAATATATCTAGGAAAGTACATCAAAATCTATTTTTACCGAGTTAATAACGGTTTGTGGTGCAACAGATTTAAATAATTGATTATTAGTCATGAGTAAGACTTATGAGAAGCGATCAATAATAGAATTTAGGGCTGGAAGAAAATTGCACGCCAGTTATAAGCAAAGTAAACAGCACAAAACGGTCAGTGAGAACACCCTTAGAAAACGTCTGCTCATTTCGATGCTGTAAGGTCAGACAATGTTACCTTTAATATATGTAGTTCGTATCGAGACTTTGTACGTCCAAATTCTTTTTCACGAGTGTAAATGTTTGCAGTTGACGAATATCGACCAAAGTATAAAGTACTAACAATGCGCCAAATTGGGTATGTTCACGTGTCTGTAAAGATCATCCAGACTCTCAAAGAACACACAATCCCACTTAACTCAATCGGATCCAACTGATCAAAAAGATCATATAATTTAAATTTTGTGAACAAATTATTTAAAATATAATATGACACATTTTGAAAATTTTGTAATATTATTAGAAATGTTAATATTTTCTTAAAAAAATGAAAATTGAATATACTTAGTAATCAAAATATTTTAAACTGTTTTAATAAGAGAATAAATAATTATGGAATTTTATAAAAATATGAATGATATCTTTTTAAATAGTAAACGTGATTTTTATATATATTGTTCGAAGGTGGCAAAAGGTTATTTTCGGAGATATGTTGGTAATGATTTGAGAACTATTTTCTCACCTTTGAATATAAAGAAAAATTGGATCAAATCTCAATTCATGTATATATGCACTTAAAATTACATTTAAGCATGAAACACACGAGCGTCTCAGAAAGTTGAACTGAGTGTTCCCTGTTATATTTATATAAAATTTATTCTGATGTTAAGAATTTAACCCATATGTAGAATATCTTAAACCAATATTTTTATCATTATGTATGTATATATATATATATATATATATATAGATAGATAGATAGATATCAGTATACATATATATATATATAAATATTTTCATCATTATATATGTATACATATATATATTGTCATTATATATATACATGTTTTTATCATTATATATATATATACATATATATATTGTCATTATATATATATATATATACATATATATATTGTCATTATATATATATATACATATTTTTATTATTATATACATATATATATATATATATACACATATTATTTTCATATATATATATATATATATATATATATATATATACATATTATTTTCATTAGATATATATGTAATAAAATAAATTTAGGTGTTCGAATCAGTTGTATGGTCATTTCTACATGAAATTCCTAAGAGAATTTGCAGGTATCATCGGCAACTTCTTTATTTCAAAATAAAACGAGATATTTTACCGGCGGAAGTTAAAAAAATATATACAAAACTGATGTATATTTTTTGTGATGTATATTTTTTTTCTGTTATCCTTGCAATGTTTCATGTCAACACAAGATAAAATTATCTTTGATGGTGGATGTCTTTATGTTAACTTCCCTATGACCTCTCTGAAGATGGCTCATGTGAGCCGAAATCTTAGAAACAACAAAATAAATAATTACTCAAATATTTGTCATTTTTTGTTTTTATTTTCCCCTGAAATGAAATCAAAATACTATGTTTAGAACGTCTCATGATTAAACATAATATGCATTTATTGTCTGTATTTATATATATATATATATATATATATATATATATATATATATACTCAATGTTATTACTATATAGGAAGTATCTATAATATAGATTCGACAAATAGATACCTGCGAAAATGACCTAATAAAAAACACGAAATACCTTTGACAAGCAAAAACAAACTAACAAACAAGAAAAGACGAAGACACCTACTTAATCAGTAAATAATAGTGATCAACTCCTAAGCTATCCAGGCAGAGGAAAATATAAACGTTTTACACCTCGAGTCGTTACTCAAATTTCAAGCAACTATATATATATATATATATATATATATATATATATATATATACGGTGATGTTTGAATTTTATACATTTTGACAAACAGAAGGCACTTTTTCACATTAGACAATAAGATAGAAATTTGATATAAAAGAATATGTTAAAATGTTTCCTTACTGACAGGTATTTTAGTAGATTTTCTTCAGAAACCTTGGCTAGTAGCAGTAACTGCACCTGATCATTTATGCTTTTCATACACACCTGTCTACTCAAGTGTATATATGATGTTTTTGTATAAGATTTTATAAGAAATTAATAGGCCTACCCTTGAATTGCACAAGGCCAGAAGAAAGTAAACAAGTTAAGAATCATTGTTTTTTTAACATTCTTGAAAATCTGCATTCAACCGGTCAGACTTAAACACCTGCCATTGTAAGACAGATAATTGGTCCTAGAGTAAATTTACACTGGCACAACGCCCTGTTAGGAAATATGAAAATAAAAGAAAAAACAAAACTTGCTAGCAGGGTAAAGTCAATATAGTATAATTATAAAACTAATAGTAGAACGGCAAGCTAGGTGTAGCAGAACAGAACCACAAGTAACAAATCTGAATAATTTGTAGAAATAGACGGAGAAAAATATTATAGAGAAAATTCTAAATAAGCAAATATGACTGAGTTAAATTGGTTTCTAATTCTTCATAAATCATTTCGGCTTCAATTTTTCCGTGGTTTGACGCGTAATATTATTCATCTCAGAAATAAATACTAAAAATTGGATCAGATTACAATATATATATATATATATATATATATATATATATAAAAATTGATTGAGCACTCTGGAAGAATGCTAGACTTTGAAAAACAGTAGCTACTCTAACATATACGCATCGTTCATTCAGCAATGCATTAGAAGACTCTCAGCTATTGGGCGTGTATAATGATAATATACATGCTAAAAAGTCTGCCTCCTTCTACCGAGCGCTCAGAGATAGAATCGCCGACTGACGCCAATTTGGTCGGGTTTCAATTCTGGGTAAAAAGCAATCGGATGACTTGCCGTACTGATGAGATGTGATACAGCGAAACAGATCTGTCTGCGGATGACTATATATACATATAAAGTCAGATTTAAGCATTAAACACTCTCGTCTCAGAAAGTTGACTTCAGTGTTCCCTGTTATATTTATATACGATCTATTCTGATATTAAACTTTTTACCCCATATGTAGAATATCTCAAAACTATATTTTTATCATTATATATATAATTAATTATTTTTTAAACATTAATTTTACCGATACTCGTATTTAATTAGATATTCTGTTTTTCAATTAAACAGCATTTTATATTTATATCTACCGGCCTGATTATTTCACGATAAATTTTTATTACGAAAATGTGTGCTACCTGGCAGGATTCGAACCTGCGACCCCTATTTACATAGGGGAAGCTACCATTTGATCTGGTAACGTCTTAGACCGCTCGACCATAGATAGCCTACTGATCAGACGATGTTTTTATCATGCTTATATAACACAATTTTCGATTCATCGTAAACAAGCACATCTGCTCTGAAATGTATCGTAATGTCAACAAATGTAAACATGTTACGGAAATTAACGAATTTTAACGAAACTTGGTTATAAGCAACCAACAATTTGTAATAATATTAAAAAAATAATTCATTACAAATTGTTGGTTGCTTATAACTAAGTTTCGTTAAAATTCGTTAATTTCCGTAACATGTTTACACACACACACACACACACACACACAATATATATATATATATATATATATATATATATATATATATATATAATTTATTTTTGATTAGGGATAAAAGCATAGCGGAAAGCAATTTGATATATAAATCATTCAGAAAATATATATGTAATGTATATACTGAAAAGAAAATATATAAGAAGACACGAAAAATTATAAATAAAAACATAACCCCCTAGGTATTACCTGGGTGCTCTGTTCTTTTACTTATTGTTATCTCTGCATATTCATTTCATTTGTGTTGGGTGTGCATTGAGTACTTCTTTCCAGATACCGTCTGCTGATCTAACTGGCCACTATTTGTCCAGTCTGTGCGTGCGTACTAATTGTCAAAACCATCTGACATTAAATATAAAAGGCTTCAAAAATACACCACTACTGTCCTTCCTTGTGGATATAGCAGCTGTTTATATATGTGTTACTGCCATATAGTGGTCATAAGTTCAGTCCTTGGATTTGGTAGTGATGCACCAATTTCAACAATACATACCGATAACATATCGCAGGATATATCTTAATAATCAACAAGTAATCTCTATCAGCCATCAGTTCTACAGAAAATAAAGCTGTATGTATGATAATAACTATATCAATCTAGAGGAGAACAAATAATAATTCAAAATTATACCAAGATATTAACAATTATTCATCCAGAAAAGGAATGCTAAAAGTTACTATATGAAATATTTCCAAATGGTCAGACATTTACACCTAAAACCCACCACGCTTGAAATAATATCTTCATTCCTTTAATATTAGTTCAGTATTAGTTTCCTCTTTATTTCCATCCTTTTCAGAACATCGTCTTTGCTCAAATGCTTGATCCATAATATCCGCAGCATCCTTCTGTAGAACCACATTCCAGTTGCTTCCAATTTTCTTTTCATCTTTGATGATATTGCCCAACATTCGTTGTTATACTGAATAACAGGCATCACATAGTAATCCCGTAATCTCCGATTTGTTTCTAGTTAAATTTCTTGTCTTTTCATACTCTGCTTATTCCAATTCGCCTTTGGATCTCAGTGTCACGCTTTCCGTCTCCTGTTAGAACACTTCCCAAATGGATAGAATTAGAATGATGTATGGAATATATATATATATATATATATATATATATATATATATATATATATCTAAATAAATTAGGAACGGGAAAATATGTGCAACGTTCAAAACATTAATTTAAAACAATAAATGAATATTTATTGTAAATTATAATCTAGTAGTTTATACGTGTTCTCAAGTATAATATATTTAAGTATGAAAGACTTTCGTCTCAGAAAGTTGACCTCAGAGTTCCCTGTTATATTTATATATGATCTATTCTGATATTAAGCATTTTAACCCATATGTAGAATATCTTAAAACTGTATTTTATCATTACATATATATATATATATATATATATATATATATACACCAGAAAATGAAAATAAAATATGTACCTATAGGTAATATAATTTATTTTTGATTAGGGATAAAAGCATAGCGGAAAGCAATTTGATAGATAAAACATTCAGAAAAAATATATGTAATGTATATACTGAAAAGAAAAAAATATAAGAAAACACGAAAAATTATAAATAAAAACATAACCACCAAGTTATATATGTTGCGATTTTCATTTATGCAACAGTTTTTAGTAGTGTGCCTAAATCAATGGGTGCGAACATTTTTTCTAGATACAGACTAAAATTCCTGGTTGAAAAAATGTATTCCGGCTTGATTTTCTCATAATCGTCTCGAACTGTATGTGTGAAACTTAAATATATTATAAGTTAATATTTATAGATAAGGAATAAAATTCCTGTTTAGATAAATGTATTCCATCTTGATTTTCTGATAATCCTCTCGGACCATATACGGGAACCTTAAATTGATTTATAAGTTGATGTTTTTAACTGAAAAGAAAAAAACAAACCGAAAGCTTTAAATGCTTTAACAGTAGGAATAAATATTGTAGCATTAAAGTTAATTTAATTTATATAACTATTTAAATAGAGGAAGTGAATTGACAAAACACTAAGAACGTGAAAACGCTATATTTGAAAATAACATAACAAAGTACAATAAGCTAAAGTGTTAAGACTATCCGTAACTCGTTAGAAACACAGGGCGTATCACCAGACACTGACGAATAAGTGGTTCGACAGTGTTAGCGACAAATGTCCCAAGACCACCAGAAAGTGACTTGAGACTATTTACTGCAGAATATGCCAGTCCATTGCCCAGAGTGGAGCAATCCATTTGCTGGCCTGCCATTGGCTAAATTTGCTGGCCTGCCATTGGCTAAATTTGTTGGCTTGCCATTGGCTAAATTTGCTGTCCTGCCGTTGGCTAAATTTACTGGCCTGCCATTGGCTAGATGTTTGCTAAAAGAGGTTACCAGGTTCTAACTCATTTACCAACATGAGGAGGCTACGACACCCACCATTGCGAGGAGGCTATGATAGTTTACAAGGCAGCCATGATGTTCCCGATAAGTTACCTTGAGTTCTACAGACACATTCTGAATGTGTTCATAAAACATTTGAAATATATGCTCAAACTCAACAGATGAAAAATCTTCTTATATGGTAAAATATAGTATAAAACTTCAAGTTGGATGACAAAGTTTTAATAGCAAAACATTGGCATAAACTCCTAGAGAAGGAAGTAATGGAATAAAAGAAATTAAGATTAAACTTCAATTGTAAGAGGGCACAGTGTATAGTTGCCAGAAGAGGAACAGCCTAAAATTCGTTTTCCGAATTTTGGGTGTCAAAATTGAGTAGGTGTAAAAATGTATATATCAGAGGAAGCATTCGAACAAGGAATGTATAACTCAAAAATTCGAAACAAATAGCGAATTGTGCCTTCCAAAAAGAAAGCAAATTATTAAAAAACGGGGAAATGTGATTAGAATTATAAAAGAAGCACTAAACTGTTTTGTAATATAAATATTTCTATATAACCGTAAATGTTTCACAGATGAACAAGAGACGTGAATCAACAGAGATGCTTTTAACAATGATCTGAATTTCTGAGAAAGAGAAAGACTTAAAGAAAATGGAAACAGAAATATCACATATGATGTACATAACACTGGATCTGGCCAAACAACGAGGAACACGAATATAGACAAATATAAGATTATATTTGTATTCTTCGACGGAGACGGTGTTGTAGTGCTGTAGAGCAGTCGGAGAGAGTTCAAGCACATGAAGGAATCGTCGGGAGTTTCTGTCTGCTTAGCCAAATATTACAGACTTTATAGAGTCTTAAAACTCCCACACATATTTGCTTATTCGTTGTTGTCGCTTTGTTGATTTTATCAACGGCCAGATGTATGTATCAATCACATCCGACGGTCCATTGCTTTTCAAGCCTGCTTATTTCTCGTTGCACTTTGTTGACATTATCTCCTAACCACATCCTTGTTGCTTTGTCGACTTTACCTACGGCCGGATATACTTGTCAAATACGTCCACCGTTCAAGGTAATATATTACACATATACTTTCAGAAAGGGGATCGAAAATTCTATAATACGTATGCTTTGAGAAACTTATATTTTCGGCACCCATTGAAGTGGAACAGAGGAAGGCAGCAGGATATCTTCCATAAAGTGGTAAATAGAACCGTGAATAATGATTAAGAAGTGAAGGAAAAAGAGAAAAACTTATTAAAAATCACAAAAGCGTGGAAGATATGAAGGTATACGATTCTACGATCAACCAGTTACTGAAGATACAGGCTACAGAAGAAGGCTAAACACCAAAAGGAGCATCTCTAAATTGGTGCTGAAATATTTTTGACCACAGCCACTCAACAATTTTTTCTCGATATAGAAATATTTTAACACTTAAATCTACTTATCATCCTTATATGATTGCTTTTAATACATGTTTATTCATCACAAGAATTTTACAGTCATGCACAGGAATGTATATGCTAGGTTGACGACTCAAGAATTAGTCAAATATTTTAATTAATTGTTTTGAGTTAGTTAAATGATAAGTTCTAGTTGTTCTTAATTCTCACCTATAAACCAATTATCCACAAACTCATCCAATTTACTCCCATATTAGCTAAATGGTTTAGATTAAGATGATACATTCATTAAGGGAAATGTTTTAAATGTTAATTAGGTTACGAGTGCTAGAAAAAATTCGGCCCATCCTTCGCAGAAACTGGTTAATAGTTGTCAGTGATGTTTCAAACGAATTGATCTGGTCGACGAGTCCGTTTTTATGTTAATTTCAGGACACGTGTTTTCAGTTTAAAACCCACAAATAAGTCGACTAATTATATAAAAGCAGGAGTTATTTGTTATAAGCATTTGTGAAAATCTTTGTTTGAACTGATGGTGATCAGATTTAACACTCTTTAAGGAAGATGTCTCAGTGTTTAAAGTTGACATAAAACAAAATAAATACGCAACAATATATTAAAAATAATACGAATATTCGTGATTTAGTAGTATCAATCAAATAAAATAATTTCGTATTTGGGAAAAGCAACATCAAAAATATTCAAATGAAAAATTATAAAACTGTTTTAAATAATAAAACCAATAAGTGTAGTATATATCAATTGACTTATATATATATATATATATATATATATATATATATATATATATATATATTTATATATATTTATATATTTATATATTTATATATATATAAAATTATCGATTTTACTAGTCACTGATCGATATGCAGAAATGTTATGCGATATATATTTCTATATTAAAGTGAATACTGGAAAACGTTCTCAATGAGACGTAAAACAAAAGAAATGTGGTTCTACAGAAGGATGCTGAGGATATCACGAACCGAATATTTGAGCAACGACGACAATACAAAAATGGACGATGATACAGAAATGAAAAGGAAAAGGCAGTTAATATTTCTTTAACAAATATTGAGAAAAGAGAACTTGGAAAATCTGATACTCACAGGACAAATTGAAGGCATGATGGACGGATGAAAACAACGAATAAAAAAGACTTGTTTAATTTGAGTAAAATGACGGAACTGAATTTAGAAAACTGATAAAAAGAAATAATATATTAAGATATATATTAATATATTATATATTTATTATATAAAGGCCAGGAAAATGTGAAGAACCATGATCGTTTATGATTTAAGGGGAAATGACACATGAAGAAAAAATAATTTATTTTTTGCCATATTAACACCACATAACAACCAGCTTAACCATAATGACTCTAAAGTTTAAATATCTTCGAACTGCTTCAACAGAGGAAGGATAACGAAACCTGGGTTAAGCAAATAATTACAAAACTTAAGGATAGTATTAACAGAAAGGTTTCGTTAAAAACAATGACATAAGTTCTAAAACGTTCTGTAATGTCAAACCCCTGAAAACCCCTCAAACCCTACAGAAAGATGCTGAGAATATCATAAACTGAACATCTGTGTAACGAGGAAGAAAAATGAAACTGAAAAATTCAATGAATTTTAGAATTAGGCAGAAACATCACAAATTTCTAGATCACATAACAGAAATAATGAGACGAATTTGGAAACTTTTAAAGACAAGAAATTTTGCCAGAGAAAACTCTTCAGTTGAAAATAAAAGACAAAACTACGAAACGAAAGCGCGTTTTTGAAATGTGGAAGAAAGAAGACAATATATTTACCTAATCAGAAAGTGCTATAATCAAAAGAGAAAATAACTAAGTAGAAAATATATTGAAAAAGCACGGATTTCATTATAAAGTCACTTATTTTTAGAATGAAACAGAACTATCATGAATTTCTGAGACATAATATGGAAAGTGGGTTTAAACAATTTGAAATTTACAGGATATGTTGAAGGCAAAAGAACAGAGGGATACAACAGACCAACTTCTTGACGAACTTAAATGAAAAGATGGCTGAACGGGTACACGGTACCCAGGTGAAGAGAAAGGATTTGAAAGTTTTGACTTTACAACATAGATCACCAGGTGATTTAAGATTTATACTTTTGAGAAGCAAGGGTAACACTACTGGCTACGGTCGTGTTTAGGGTAATATTTATGATTAAGTATGTGGTTGTGGGTTTAGGCTTACGAGTAAAGATTTTATTTATAGTTGGTATGTGGTTATGAGAATAATCGAGCGTTGTCAGGCGATGATAATGAACTACTATGAGAATAGAAACAAAGCCCAAACCACTAAAAGTCGACTGGAAAGTAGATGGAAATAGATTTTATAGCATCTGCTTTTGTAGTATAATCGTTATCAAGACATTAGGTAAGACAAATTCAGAACAGTACATCAGCTTTATGGCATTTAAATTAGAAGTGAAACGTTTCAATTGGTAATCTCTCGTGATTTACATATAAAACACATCTCTTTACAAAACCGGTCTGAATAAATTTTTTATTTCAATTATCCAACGCGCCCATAGATGGGACAGGCTTACTTAACCCCTCCTTATATATATATATATATTTATATATAAAACAAACCACATTTGGGATCATAGGGGCCTTTTATGGCTGCATAGTTTGTGCTTCGTAAGGGAGTGCATTGGATATCGGTTCGGAACGACAAATTGGGGAGACGAGTTCGAATTCCAGCTGAATACATTACATTCATTTACGCGCCCAAATACCCTTGGGAAAGGTATTAACCCGTCTCTTCTTTCCAGTTATGGGTTAAATAACAAGACAGATTGGGTTTTATAGCCTTGGTCGGCAACGAGTCTACCGTAGAAATCAATGGCAACCTACTGCGGGATAATCTTCTGCCCAGTCAGTCATGTCTCGAAAGAGACATGATCACCCAAGCGTGTACCACGTATGGCATTAACTGACTGACTGACTGAAGGGATACGGACAGACGCACACAGATGTTTGTTGTGATGCAATAGATATCGGCTCGGGACGAGATATTGGAGAGCAGCGTTGAATTCGTTGCATCGATTTAGGAGCAAATACTCTTAGTAAAGTATTAATCCGTCTCTTTCCACCTAGCTACGGGTCAAATAACAAGACAGAGTAGGTTGGTCAGCATTGGTTGGTAAGCAGTCAACCGCAGAAAGTAATGACAAAATAATGCGGGAAAATTTACTGAGCAGCCAGTCATGTCTCGAAAGAGACATAAAACCTCAAGCGTGTATCACGTATGAAACTTAACTAACTGAAATACACCCCCCCCCCACACCCCCCCCCCCCCCCCACAATATATATATATATATATATATATATATATATATATATATATATTGGATTAATGCTGAGACGTTTATCACAGGCTAAACGCCGAATTCTAGGTTTCGTGAGGACAATGTTATGATGTCAGTGAACAGGGTTAGGTTTTTGCCCGATGTCTTGTCTCCAATTATTTTTATTTGTGTGGAGCATCGGGTAATTTGATATTTTGTTGTAGAAGTGGTCAGCTGGTGGTTAATAGTTAGTGATCGTTTGTTTTGCACTGATTAGTTTTCTTAACGGTCTATCTCTACCCCAACATCGACCCCTTTACGATAAAGGAACATGTTTGCCAAAATTCGTTTTCTCATTCGAACTATTGAAAAAAAAAAACAAAAAACAAAAAAACAAATACATAGCAATCTTGGCGTTAAACAGTATTAAAACGCAACACTATATATATATATATATTCGTCTATATTTCTTGGATGAGGTAGTATCTACACTATTTACATTGTTCGAAATATTGTTCTCATCTTTGTTGCTATTTGTTCGACGTTTTTGCCGTTGTATGCTCCAGCTTTCTTCCGGAATATATATATATAACGCTATATATATTTTTTTTAATCATTTCACCCCGAGCAAGGCCGAAACGCCACTGATGTGCAGCGGGTTACGTAAATGTAAAAAGATTAATTAGAAAAGAGTGAGGAGTACAAACTAGTTAGAAAGGAACAACAGAAAGCTGAGAAAGCAGGTGCGATGACAGATACATAGGTGGAGAGAAAGGGAAGGTTATACAGGGGTGGGGAGAGAGCTAGAGTCCAGTGGTTAGTAGATGAGTATTAACTTTACATTTAAATTTCTGGAGGTTGTAAGCCGTCAGGAAAGCAAGAATACGGGAGCGAGTTCCACAGGCGGGAAGTGCGAGAGAGGAAGCTGCAGGAGTAGAATTGTCGTCTGCATTTGGCTAACCTGACTGTGAATGGGTGGGACCCAGTTGCCAGTCTGGTTGCACGAGTAAAAACCTGTTGAGGAGGCATCAGTGAAAGTATTTATAGAAGAGACAAAGGGAGGCCACATTTCGACGATGGGGAAGTGGCTGCAGTCGAGCCGCCAGATCAGTACCTATCACATTACAGACTCTCCTTTGGAGCTTGTCAAGAACACTGAGGAGAACGGAAACAGTAGATTTTGCTATGGATTAAATACAGTGGTTCCATTTGAGGTCTGAAGGACAGGGCAAGTCCGAGGAGGCGTAGTGTATTACTCTCAGGGAGAACCACTTAGTCCATGCTTGTGGGAGGCAGAAGAGGTTGCATGTAATGGTTGACTGACAACAGCTTGGTCTTAGATGAATTGAAGTTGACAAGCCATTTCTTGCCCCAGTTCACCACAGAGTGTAGATCCCGCTCAAGGTCAGCAACGAGATTATGTCTGTCTGCCACGACAGGTTTCTTACTGGAGCGGGAGTATATTGTAGTGTCATCTGCGTAGATGCCTACTTGGGACTTGATCTCATCTGGGAGGTCGTTGATGAAAATAAGGAAGAGCGTCGGGCCCAGGATAGAGCCCTGTGGGACACCAGCATTCGTACTGTAGGACGAAGAGGCACGCCAATTCAGAACGACCTTCATTTTGCGGTTATTTAAGAAAGATTGGATTAGGTCAAGCAGGCGACCGGTAATACCATAACCGCGTAGTTTGCATAGGAGGCCAGAGTGCCAAACCCTGTCGAAAGCCTTGGAGATGTCCAGAGCAACCGCGCGAGCCTTGTCAGACTCATCAAGGGCCTGTAGCATGTACTCCGTTACGGTTGTTAGCAGGTCGGCCCGTGGACCTGTCGAAGTGGAATCCATATTAACGGTCGGAGAACAGTTTTTGGGCGGTGAGATGATGATGATATATATATATATATATATATATATATATATATATATATATATATTATTATTATTATTATTATTATTATTATTATTATTATTATTAACTCTGTGATAAAAAAAATCCAGAATATGACAATTTATAGACTATCGTTAAATATCATGTCCCTGAATGTAAATTACTTAACTTTTTGAACAGCAATTGTAGAATGTAACTTCATTTGTTGGGTCCTTACAAAGACGATAAAACTATTTTATTTTCGTACATGTCTTCATGTATAAAATAACAATATGTGAATATGGTATGTATATTATATATGTTATGCCTATTTTATCTCAGATTTATATATATATATATATATATATATATATATATATATATATAACTCTGTGTTGAGATTATCGAGTCATTGAGAATGTGTTTAATAACGCTATATACTAAAGCGTAACATTTTATTTCATATTGAAAGCGTTAACATTTGTTGTATTCTAAATTTGCCCACTCTGCTTCTGTTTTTTTTTTTCACTATTATTTCTGTTAGATCTTACAGAGCGTAGTATTTTTACAAATTCTTTGTGTGTTGATCACTTATATTATGTATGATTTTGGTCAGAAGTTTATCATCAAGAATAATGACGAATCCTTGCATTTCCAATGTGTTTTACACTTAGTCAATTTTTTCTCTTCTGATAAAATCACTTTCTGTTTGTCGTATCTGGTAAGTTAAATCTATTGACCCACTGCCTCCAAATTACAAAAAAGCACCTTCTTTTCATAGTTTTATCTTTTACTTTGACATGAAGATGCCTCCCTGGCACACAGAAGCAAAATGTCTTGTCTTTAAAAGCTTTCCAATTAGTCTGATTACCTCCATGCATATGTAATCTCGTTTTCCTTGCCTAAAAATATCAAAATTTATAAAAAAATTTAGAGTATTTTTGTAGTTAGAAACACATTGATATGGAAATTGTTGCAAAAATCAAATAATTGTTGAATTTTAATGCAACTCTAAGAACTTATTCGCAAATGAAAAGAAATATTTGAGTAATGCCTCTACTTTAGAAAATTTTAATAAAATAATTTTAAATGAGTATTTCGAATTTTACAGATTGTAGCTGGCAAGGAAGGAAAACCTCTGATGCATTTCTACAGGTTAGAAGTGCAAGAAAAGGAAGTATTAGAATAGAACAGACAGTTTTATCTAGCTAGTTCAACAGTAAAAAAGTGAGACCTAATTGTCAATCTGGTAACCAACTTAAAATCCATGCAGTCGACTCACTAAGTAAATATTTCTCTAGAACAGCTACCGTGAAAATATTTGTAGAAAACACACACACGGTTCTGTTTTAGACTCAAGTAAGAAAGATTTGTACCTATGTTTCATTGACTATGCGACAAGATACGACACAAAGAATTGATGGAGATGCTCGGCAGCCTCGATATTTTCGGCAAAGATATAAGAGTAATCAAGAATCTCTACTGGCAGCAATCGGCCTGCATACGGACAGGTAAAGATCTCAGTAGATTTACAAAGATAGAAAGAGGCGTAAGACAAGGATGTGTCTTTTCACCGGATTTGTACGCGTTACAGAAGCTGAGCAAAATACTAACACACAGGAAAATCGCCCTGGAAACAAAGAAAAGAGTGCTGGACTGCTACGTGATGTCAGTTCTTCAATACGGCAGCGAATGCTGGACAATATTATCGAAAATGAGGACATAACTGGAAGCAGCGGAAATGTGGTTCTACAGAAGGATGCTGCGGATATCGTGGACTGAGCATGCAAGCAACGATGAGGTGTTGGAAAGAATGGCAACAAAGAGGAAATTGATACTGAGCATCAGGAAGAGACAAATGAAGTTTCTGGGACACGCAATGAGGAAGGAGAGCCTGGAAAACCTGATACTAACTGGCCAGATAGAAGGAAGGAGAGACAGAGGAAGGCAGTGGATAACATATTTGCAGGGCCTGATCAGGTGTTTGACGGTACGGGGTTTGACAGGAGTAACGGGAGCAAACATACTAGGAGCCACAAGGGATAGGGAGACGTGGAGAACCATGATCTCCTACGTCCTGAAAGGACAGGGCACATAGAAGAATATATGTACTCAAACACTTGTAATTAATAAATATAACGTTTAGTTATATTCATATCATTAGAAATGAGATCTGAAGAAAAATCCATCAATAGCTTTGAATGTATGCGTCAGCCAAGGCCCATGGTCTAGTTGCCAGGAAATTATTGCTTAGACAATTAAACCCGGTATAAGAAAAACGAATTAAAAATGACTGAAAAAGTACTGCGATTAATCTTTTTATTTGAATTTTCTGTTGTGTTTGTAGAAACATTTTCTTTACTGGATATAAAATGTGTCAAAAACTTTTACAAATACAAGAATAATATTAAACAAAAAACCTAATTGCAGTTCTTGTTAATCGTTTTTAACGAAACTTGTATTAAAGAGGGATTGCTGCCCAAATACAAAATTTATATGACTTGTAAATTTTAATGCTTTCAAAACAAAGCTGCTCTCATTTAACAACCATAGATAAGCTTTCCTATCAGTATAGATCTCGATAGTCTCAAAGAAAGCAATGCACTGCGCCTACTCGGTCTCACACTTTCAGCCAGCCTCAAGTACAACGACTACATTGAATCAATATCTACAACTACTGTTATGAAATTTCGGTTACTGTGCTGGGATATGAAGATATTCTCGTCAAAATCCATCTTTCACATTTATAACTCTGTCATTTGTACTCGCTTTATATACTGTTGTCATATCTGGTCGAATGCTCTTTCTATTAATCTCGGGGTTCCGGAAAAATTCAAAGAAAGATTGGCAATATAATCAATCCTGATTTAGCAGCTCGACTTCAGTCACTTTCTCAGCGAGGGGAGAATTGTCTTCCCTCTGTATTTTCTGGAGATATTTTTCACGTGTTGGGGCCCCATCCACATGAATTTAATCGCGCTACTAGAATGGCAAATAGGTCTCACCCTTTTAGCATCAACACAATCAAATGTAACCACTATTTCTACTGTAGCAATTTCTTTTCAGGCAATGCCCGTCTTTGGAATCCTTTGGTAGCTACAATCTCCAAAAGTTTAAGTGCAACATCAATTGCCATCCTCTTTCTCCTTGACTACCACTTTTATCGTTTCTATGAAATGCTCTGCATCTTCTCTTTTCCCACACCCACTTCTTTCACTGCACCCCCTGCGCATCAGAGGCAGTACCGCAGTGCTTGGGGTAAGATATATATATATATATATATATATATTACGTATTATATAGCTGACAATTTAAGAAGTTAAACAAATAATTAGGTGCTTGTTATTTCAACTGGCTTGCAATGTGCTCCACTCAAATTTGAGGGGCTAAATACCTGTAATATATTTAAGAATCGCCATCTATTTTAAATCGTCGTAGCATTTAAATCTAGATTTGTCTTTACGTTTTTAATGAAATATATCTTTTCATCACAAAAATACATTGTAATTTTCTTTTGAGTTATGGGAAAATTGTACATGCATATTATGCAAGTGCAATTATATTCTAATTACAATTAATTAAGAAAGCAGATAAATCCAATTTCAACTTGCTAATGTTGATTCGGCCCTGAGCAAACGTTTATTACTCTGCACTGATTCACGTCAACAACAAAACGAGACGTGACTTCTTCGTTTGCATTTCACCTTGCACCGACAAAGCCGCGGGCTTTCCTATTGCACAAATATGCTTCTTTTGCACCCAAGTGGAAACTCATAGCCCAGCAGCGGCGCTTGACCCCCGGACACATCCAGCATAACCTTTGAAATGACATCTCCGACAGGCATTCACCCGTCTTGTGTGTTCTGTTTCTATCATCTGGAAGCACGATTAAGCTATATGGTCACTTCCAAAATCGTATGATACTGATGCTAATATTTCTAATATATGTTTCATAAAAATAAATATATGTTTCAAGTAAATATATTACAGTTATTCCAGAATTCAATTTATTTTTCTGCTTTCAAAATTATTATTTAAAAAAAATAATAATTCAGTTCATATACACATTATATCATAAAAATATTCCTGTGTGTTTCTTTTAAATCTTTTCCGAAACTTTTGTTGTCTTGTACAAGAGTAAGCGAATAATTGAGAAGAAGAAAATGGCAGGTATATCTTTTCTAGGTGCCTTTTCTTTTCAGGACATAGGTGATCATGTCCTTCCAGATTTCCCTACCCCTAGTGGCTCTTAGCACGTTTTTTTCTCTTATCCCACCCAAACACAGCTTTGCCATCCATTTGCTCAACCCCATCAAGCATGCAACGCGTTGCTTAATTATCTCCTTCATATTTGTGGAGATTTTTCAGCATTCATTGCCATATTGAAGAACAAAGATTACATAGCAATCCAGTACGCTCTTTTTTGTTTCTAGCGAAATTCATGTCTCTCATTACTCTGGAATGCATCATTGACCATGCTAATTCGCCTTTGTTCTTAGTGTAGCACTTTCCGTCTTCTGTTAGAACACATCCCAGATATTTAATTTTCTCTACTTGCTTCATTTTATTATCCACTGCCTCTAGTTGGCATTTTGGGCTCCTGTTTCACAGATGGCCATGCATTCAGTTTTCTTGTTGTTTAAATGTAGTCCTTTCTTTCCACCTTTTCAGCTACTTTCTGTAGGAGGTCCTTGTAGTTTTCTTTCCGTATTTGCTATCAGCACTGCGTCATCTGCGTATTTTATATTGTTCAAAATGTGGCCGCCAACGGCGAATTGCCACTGGTGCACAGTGGGTTACAATGATAGGAAATGGAAGACACAATCCAAAACAGTACAGGTGATATAGAAAGGGTAAAATTGAGGTGTGAGTCATATTTACTCTCATAAATGTAGCCAAGCTTAGAAATAATTTTAAAGACCAGTGAGGGGTTTATGTATATATCATTAAGCTGGGCCTCAATTGCAGAAGGGAAGTAGGTTGTGGGTACTCCATATAAGACAAGTGTAGAATTTTAAGAGAATTTTTGAGCAAAGCACCCAACCTTATCTGCTTTGGATGTGCTTATATTTAGTTAATCGTAGATGAATCGAAGGTTTGCTGTTGTGTAACACACTGAGCCACTGAACAGTCACATCCTTGTCTTCCACCCCTTTCTATCTTTATTTTGTTATATCTGCTGATTTCGTTTCCTCTTCTTATGTAGGCGGTTTACTGCACGGAAATATTTTAAGCCCAAATCAATTATTGTTTTCAACGTCAACTTTGCAAAACCATAGAAAAAGCCAGAGGTTAATCTTTTGACTGACATTTATTTCGACTTATATCTCATACAAAAAATCATTTGCTTAATGTAGCGTTGGAAAGTTTGTTTAAATTGCGATGTTTTAAATAATCTTCAAATCCAACAAAAACAAGAGGTAAACAAACTCAGAAGATTCTCTCGAGTTTCATATATTAAATGGAATTATGGTCGACATTTATTATGCGGCTTTAAATGCATTTTTCACAGCGACAGTTTATCTTGTCTAAAAGACTTTTCTTGTATTAAAGAACATGAAAAGTTTTTCAATTTTGAACAATTATTTCGGTTCCGATTGAGGCCAATGATTAAGAATGCTTCTGAATAATTGCAAACATTCTTCTATGGTTATTACGCTAGATTATGCATTATATCGGCGAATGATATATAGAGACTGTGTATGTTAGACTAACGCAAACCTACATGAGAAAGCGTCTGTCAAACGCATCTGGAGAGGCATCCTAGCAGACAGATGTTCTCAGAAACGATTAGGCAGACATATTATCGCAAGTGATTTTATTTCACGAACGATAAAGAGTTGTGCAATGTTCAAAGTCTTCCCTAAATTATTTATTGAATTTGCTAGACACTTACGTTAATCGATTTCACTGTTTGATAATGCAAAGGCTATTACTCAAAAATCATCACTTCCCCTAAAATATTTAGCACAGAAAGATATTTGGAGACATATGTTGAGGCTATTATTTGTCTTTTTATACAAGGTTTCACTCAGTATCAAGGTGAAAAGTCATTCAAGGTATATGATTATGTGAATTATAAAAATTAATGTATCTTGTAGGAATGAAAGAAATTATAAGATGTGAAGATTATGAGAATAACGAGTTTGGATAATGGAAGAACTTGGACTTAAAGGGAAGTGGAGTTTGTCGTATTGAGGAAAACAACCAAGCGGGTGTTTGTGCTATCAAGTGGCAGATCTTAAGAAGAAGCTTTCTGACCAGAATTTTAAATAAGGAGAATGTATTGTTGATTTGATTTTGTCATAGTAGGATGGCGATATATTGCTGTTAAGACATGAAATGTTTAAACCATCATTTACTGCCATATTAAAATACAGACATACATAAAACTCTAGTTTCCAACAAAGTTTTCCTGTCTATCAGTGCTCTAATCAGCTTCTGGAATACATCCTTGGCCATTCTAATAGGCTTTCAGTTCCCAGAGTTTTACTTTCTGTCCTTTGTTAGAACACAAATATTTACTTTTCTCATACCTCGTTTATTTAATATCCCCGATTTGTAGTTGGCATTTTTCATCTTATCAATCTAATTATATAATTTTTCCTTAAAAGTCATCAAGTCAATGTCAGAAATAAAATTCCGTAACATTGTTCAATGGATTGTGTCTGAAATACTTGTCATAATTCGAACTTACATGAACTCCTGAAATTTTTCAATAATTAGCAAGGTAACACTTATCTCCGTGTCTCTCCTCAAGCACACACACACACACACACACACACACACACACACACACACACACACACACACATATATATATATATATATATATTATATTTCAAAATTCAAAGGTGTCGGATGCACATTTCGACATGGGATCTCTAACAGAGATTCCACGTCACATCAGCGACATTGTTTTGTTCCAAATGGCGAAGGCCCTGGAGTAAAGGGTGAAGGGGCTATATATATATATATATATATATATATATATCCGAGTGTATACAGAACGAAGAAAGAATTCTTACAACGTCCAAAATATTAATTTTAAACAGTGCTCGATATATAATATATAGAGCTGTGAATATTTATTATAAATTATATTTGAAACATGTACATAATTATTCTATATATATCCGCTACAAAGGTACGTTTGTTTCGACATTGAAACTTCAATGTTTCATCAGGCGGTGTGTAAAGCCTGCTAATCAATGTCGAAACAAACGTACCTTTGTAGCGGTTATATATAGAATAGTTATCTACATGTTCTAAAATATTATTTATAATATATATATATATATATATATATGTGTGTGTGTGTGTGTGTGTGTGTGTGTGTGTGTGTGCGCGTGCGTGTGTGTGCGTGTGTGTGTGTGTGTGTGAAAGACAATATTTTACTTTACAATCTTAGGAAAGAATACGCACGAAGTACGCATAGTTTTTAATATGTGTATTACAATGTTGAATATCTAATTTATTTAAGCAAACTTTTTTAAAAAAATGAGCAGAAAAAAAAGAAAACTGAATGGAATCGGGTTTATTTCTTGTCCAATTACACATATTGAAAACGAATTTAAAATTACAGAGACCCTTCTCTTTCATTTGTCGGCGTGATACCATCAACGTAAATATCACTTCAGTCTGATGATGACAAAATAATTGCATAGATTTTCATAATATATACATTTTTCCAAACCTACTTTTAAAGTTTGTACTTACAAGGAACCTCAAGAATTTTTCTATAATAGGTAACACATATATGCGCGTGTTTGTGTATGCATTGCCATATCCATAATTATAAATGTAGACGTATCTATAAATACATGATCTAATGAGGAACAAAAAGTAATTAAGACTTACAACATTCTACCTCAGGATCGATAGATTTAATTTATGAATTCATATTATTCACACCTTTATACCGTAAAAGTTTAAATAAAAATAAATCGGAGTACTCAAAGATTTCGTCAACTACTTATGCAATTTTATGTTATTGTGTACAAGAAACAAGTCTTATAGCAACATTTTAACACTAACACGTTCTGTCTTTCAAGCTGTTTGTAGAACTGTCTTCTATTATTACATCAAGTATTGTTTATGCTTTTTATTAAATAACAATTAAAGAGCATTATATATAACGGTAAAAGCAATAATTACTTTGTTCTTTCCTTTGACACCTACGGAGTTAAATGCATTAACTTACAATATAAACGCTTTATCAAAGTGTTTTCTCTTCCTTTCTTGAATTATTTTTCGTAATTTGCTCAGCAATTCCAAATATATTTTCGTGTTAACAAGAATTTAACCGCTCCTAAAAGATCAGTGGCTTAACAAACATCAACTAGATTTATAAACATCTTGTCACTGAACGTAAATAAGAACTTGATAATCGATTAAGAGTATATTTTTCTTTTCTTAACATCTTATTCCCAGTGTATATTTATATGAACAAAAATCCTTCAACAAAATAGATATATTATTTCTCATATTTTGAGATTGTTTATTCAGAAAAGAAGATATGTATACAACTTTTAATGAAACCTGATAATCTTGACTTTCTCAGCTTTTCCTGTCATTCAGGGTTTATCAATAAAACCTTTTACAAAATTTGGGGTTATGTTCCTTACACTAAAACAAAGACAAAAGTCCAAATAAAAACATGACGCTAACCCATTAATTTTCGAGTTAATAAGTTTAAAGAAATGGTACAGAATATAGTGATGTGTTGGCTTGTGGAGTAAGTAATACATTTCATTAGGTTATATTCGTTGAGAGTCTGTCGTCAAAGTTTAATGTGAGCAGTAGAAAGTTAGTTTTGGCGTGTTCTGTTTACCAATGACATGATATTGAAATAATTAGCAGGTTGATATTATTTTTGCATACGACCATGCAAATGGTATTCGACATAAAGCGGCACGGCTGTATAAGATTGTGTTTCAAGACCAAAGGAAGCCGAACCATCTAACTTTTGATGTTGTTTATTGTTGCGTTGCTCAATCAGGAACCGTGGCACCACAAACCATTCATCGTGCCAGCCGGAGTTCAGCTAGTACGCCTTGATCACGGAGAACACATTCTACAGGTTGTCTAAGACGATCTGTGTATGTGTGCGTATGTATATATATGTGTGTGTGTGTGTGTGTGTGTGTGTGTGTGTGTGTGTGTGTGTGTGTGTGTGCGCACGAGCGTGTTTGTGTGTGTGTGTGTGTGTGTGTGTATAGATTGTTCTCTTTGTTTTGGAGTGAGGAACCTGCTCACAAATTTATTTAATGCATTTTTGATATATTCTCTTTCTCTCTCTCTCTCTCTCTCTATATATATATATATATATATATATATATATATTCGTATGTATGTATTTAAAAGGCTGTTTATGTTAAGGATCAGGAAGCATATTTCCAAGACCCACTAGGAAATGGATCTGATAGCATTTAAAACAGGAGTTAGCTGATCTTTGGAGAGATGCAATGACAATAATTATAAATCTTCCTTTATTTAAATTACGAACTCTCATGATGCAAACAGGAATTTATTTATAATGTCGATATATGTATTCATGCAAATGTATACTTAGTTATTATCCGAGATACAGATCACTAAGGCTAAATGAAGAAATCCGCACATCGGAGAAATAAGTAGAAATTTAAAACAAAAGTATATATGAATACAAAAGAGTTATAACAGATAAGAATTTAAGGAATATCTTAGTGATTTACAGAAAAAAATTCTACCACAATTTCCACCTAAAATATTTCATCCTGATACAAAGAAAAAACAGTTTATTCAGAAGAAAAATTCTTGAGTGCGATGTATCCGATATTACTAAAATATCAATCTAGGTCCCGTTTTTTTTTCCCAATCTCAATTTTCTTTATAGAAACAATACTTTCTCGGGCAGATATACACAACAAACGTATAAAAAAGTCGAAATAAAATTATTAATTTCCATCGTTTTAACATCTTATAACACTGCACATTAAAAAAGCTTCTCTTCATAAATGAAATATAAAGTTATTTAAATGCTTAATATTTTCTATTAATCTTGTGAAGAATTTATGGGTGTTTTTTCTAGTTACCAAACATTTGTTTTTTTTTTCTAGATACGTTATTTAAAATAAAATTACTTTTATCTCTGCCTTGTTAAAATCAATCACAGGACGAAATCCGTAAACGTGAAAAATGTAGTATTCCTCCTTATTTGATCATATTCATTCATGTTAGCTTCAGTTTTCATGAGTTGACAAGGCCCATCAGTAATATTTCAAAGTCAGCCTTTAAATATATTCGATCAACATTTTTTAAAAAAATACATCTAAAATCTATTAACCAATAAATATTGATTACAAAAGGGTAATTTTAATGAACTTACCTTTTGTTTTTGTATAAAATCTGATATTGTATATCCGAACTGAAAAAGAGAAAAATATATGTTCAATTTTACAAGCATAATCTTAAAGAATAGTATTAACTGATTTCAATATCATTTTAGATTACATAAATTGTAGGAAACAAAATCAAACAAGTAAGACAATTTAAATAGGTTTTTAAAATGGACGGAAAATAAGGCACTGAAATGCAAAGGCACACAGGAATAGCGAAGCGTACCTTCCAAAATCTAAGGTCATTATTACGAAACAGGAATATTTCGTTAGAAACAACGAAAAGACCGCATAAATGTTAGATAATTTCATAAATCGTGCATGATATTTAAATCTGGATAATCTCATCACTGAAGAAGAGACTTGAAGTAACAGACATGTGCTTTACCAGTTGAATGCTGAGAATACCAAAGGTCCTAGATAAAGAAATTGTGAATTTTAGAAAACTGCAAACAAAATGAAGCTTTGTGCTAAACATCAGGAATATTCAGTTGAAATATTTAGGGAACATGAGGGAAAACTTGATTTTTAAACGACAGACTTAAGGCAATATGGACAGAGGAAAACATGTAATCTATCTAAGGAGATTGAGGAATTGGAGTAGATAGACTAAATAATCGCCCGGTTCACACTCCACCGCGTCTATTGAACAGGTAAAGAGGCTCATTCCTTGTTTCCTGTTTAGGTTGTGGTTTCCGGTTTTTATCTTTTCTAATCTTTTCACTCTTTTTATTTTATTTTATTTTATTTTCAATTGGAGTAGATAGACTAAACTATAGCCCGGTTCACACTCCACCCACGTCTATTGAACAGGTGAAGAGGCTCATCCCTTGTTTCCTGTTTAGGATGTGGTTTCCGGTTTTTCTCTTTTCCAATCTTTTTACTCTTACGTAGCCCCCTGCGCATCAGTGGCGTTTTCGCCTTGCTTAGGGTGATATGATTAAAAAAAAAGGATAGGAGAAAAGGGTTTAAAAAAGCAATCAAAACGAATAAACATTAAGATCTACAAAAGAGACCCACGATTCCTAACATCCTGCATGAACATGTCACACACGACCTTGTGCAAATTAAGTGAAACAAAAAAGTGGGGGGTTCATAGGATCTTTCACACTTCCCTGACACCGATACGCCCTCTCTTGGCGTTGCTTTTCTCTTCGGGCCGCATTTTACTTTACGTTTTGGACTGATGGATCCAGTTTGTTTTTCGCCTTGACTGTTGAAAAGTTGGTACCAAGAATATCGGCGATCTCTTTAATGCTTTTCAATGGGTTCGTGCAGCGTTAGAATTTTCATACGCCTCTTTGCACTAACGTCCATCACAGACAATAACCGAAATACAACTAATCGGCAGTTGAGACGTCGATTGAGTGCCTGGGCGTGATAAAAATTTGATGCAATCCCGGATGACGCCATATATTTGTAAGACCAAACAAATTTAATTTTACAGCCCAAAAATATATTCATATTAGTGCACACCGCTGCAAATGACCGAATCTGAGGAGAAAATCGAAAATAGAAATCGATTACACCCAGTCACTCTAATGAGTCTAAAACTGAATGTATGGTGAGAGAAATGATGCAAAAAATAATTGTTTCAATCATTTTGTACAAGAGTGTATCAATAATTTAGTATAAAATAAGTTTAAAATGTTAATTATTCGTACGATGTTAAAGTGGGAGTATTTTCAGTTTAAATTCTAGTAGATAAAGAGTTAAAAGATGTGAAAATATGCTTCTTCTTCATATGTCGTTTCCCTTCAGGGCGTAGGCAATTATGTCAGTCAATCAATGAAGTGCCATTAGTAATACACGCTTTGGGCGATCATGTCTCGAAAGATACATGACATAAGATTATCCTGCCGTAGGCTGCCATTGCTTTCTGCCATAGAATGGTTGCCAGCCAAGGCTATAGAACTCAATCTGTCCTAATATTTAACCCATAACTGTTGGAAGAGACGGATTAATACGTTTGCAAAGGGTATTTGTGTGTAAGTGAATGCAAGAAATTTAAACTGGAATTCGAACTCGTCACCCCAATCCTTTGTTATCGACTGCACAACAACACACTCGATTATGACTCTCCGTAATTTCATGTTGTTTGTAGCTCTGTAATGTTGTCTTCTCGTTATTTTTCCTAAACTCTGTTCCGCCATTTTTCCTAAACTCTGTTTCCGCTCTGTTTTATTTTGCTCTGTAATGTTGTCTTTTCGTCATTTTCCCTTAAACTCTGTTCCACCATTTTTCCTAAACTCTGTTCCGCCATTTTTCCTAAACTCCTGTTTCCGCTCTGTTTTAGCTCTGTAATGTTGTCTTTTCGTCATTTTTCCCTAAACTCGTTCCGCCATTTTTCCTAAACTCTGTTTCCGCTCTGTTTTAGCTCTGTAATGTTGTCTTTTCGTCATTTTTCCTAAACTCTGTTCCGCCATTTTTTCCTAAAATCTGTTCCGCCGTATTTATGCGTTGTTTTCCTCTGCTCATCTTGCCCTTAATCTCTCCTTGATTTTAGATACCCATTTCCTGACGATGTGCCTCAGAAATGTCAAATGTCTCTTCCTGATATTAAATATGAGTTTCCTTTGTTTCCATTTTTTCTAAAACATCGTCGCCAATTAAAGAAGGCTGACTTGCTGTGAAATATATAATTTATTCATCCTGTACAAGGTCCGTAAGCCACTCGCGGTAGAAGGTTTAATACTGATCTGGAAAATCTCTTAGCAAAATAAAGTGATTAACGAGAACATATTCAGTAAATATGAGAGGGAACGCATATATTTGCAAGAAGAAATAAAAGCTTAAATAATGAAGAATGATGGCCTACAGAATTCAAAGCATACATGAGTGAAAGAGTAAGAGCGAATAACTTAAAGAGTTTGGGTAAGAGACACCTGAACAGAGTCAGAAGGGTAATAAAGCATGAAAAATATTTCCAAGCAGCAAATATAAGCAGTTGATTGATCATTTCTTCGTAGGATTTTACAGATAAAATAAGAAAATTAATGAAAAATGCATTTTTCATCATTTCACCCCAATAAAGTCACTAAGACGTAAATGGTTAATGAGTAGTGGAGAGTATGAAAAAACTACTATTAAGGACAGAGGATAATAAAAAGACAAGAATAAAGAATGAAGAAGAGAAAGAGTGATATTAAATATATATATATTGGAAGAACACAGTTGAACAGAATAAATTTCCACAAGAACGAATTGGAACAGGAGAAACCCTTAGCATAAACGTTACAGTTATTGTCCGCATCTTTTTTGCTATTAGAACGACGTTTCGGCCGTTGTACGCTCCGGCTTCCTTCAAGTCCTAGGAATTTCGAACAGAACCCTTTATTACAATCGCTGGAATATATGAACTCCA
The DNA here is from genome assembly GCA_037127315.1 of Ascarosepion bandense. Taxonomy (NCBI): domain Eukaryota; kingdom Metazoa; phylum Mollusca; class Cephalopoda; order Sepiida; family Sepiidae; genus Ascarosepion; species Ascarosepion bandense. The sequence goes on from JBBBDQ010001869.1 coordinate 1,591,675, forward strand.
TTCCTTGCGTAAAGCCTCGTTTGAAAGTCGTGAGTTATCTCCCTTTAACCCTGCAAATTACTTGTTCACTACAGCTGTAGCCTGGTATTGAACTCACAAGTCTAATGAGTTAAATCATGAACTAACCAACGTCTTGAGTGTTCCTGTGAATTGAACTAAAGAGTTGTGAGTTCAATACCAGGCTACAGCTGTGGTGAACAATTGACGTGCAGGGTGAGAGGGAGATAAATCATTTCTTAAAATTGAGGCTTTACGCAAGGAATGAGGATCATATATCTTTGAGAAAGAACGTACGGTTTTTGAGCTTGGTGAGCGAAAATGCAATTTTCGATTTTGCGATTTTTGACACTGTTTTTGTTACCACTTAACGTTTCTTGTTATTGCCGAACTATTCATACCAGAGCTGCGATTGAACTTAGTGTTGGCACAAAGATTTCTTTTCTATTTCTATTCCACTGCTTTTTATGCAATAAAACAAGCATTATCTCAGTTTTTCTTGACAAAATTCAACAGAGAATCTGCAATGTGATCGATCCCGACTTGGCAGCCAGGATACAGTCACTTTCTCCCCGGCGCAGTGTCGCTTCACTGTGTTTCTTCTACAAGTACTTTCACGGCTTCTCTTCCGATGAACTTAGCTTACTGGTGCCCCTATACTTTAAGAATTTATTCGAGCCACAACTAGGTCCCACCCTTTTACTTTGAAGCCGATAAAATGTAAATGCAAATTCTACTTCACCAGCTTCTTTTCTCGCATTTCCCGCTTGTGGAATTCCCTTCCGTTTACTTGCTTCCCCGATAGCTACAATCTTAAAGAATTTAAATGTAAAGTCAATAGTCATCGCCTATCTCACCAACCTGCATCCTTTCTCTCATCTCATTTTTTCAGTATTCTCATTTCTCTCCTACCCACTTCCTGACACCCCCTGTACCTGTATTCTGTGACTCCTTCTTATAAGTTTCCTGTTATGTAACCCTGTGCAATAGTGGTGATACGATTATTTTAAAAATTCCACTCAATCAGTTGCTATGCAATTTACTTATTTTCTAGCACTTTTTAATGTACTTGATTGATTGTAACGTATATGACGATAGAGGGGTAAGAAAGTTTCTCGCCATGAGACCATGTTTCGAATCTCACCATGGGCAATTTTTTGATAATTATAACAGCTGGAAATGCGATGGCGCTGCGCAGAACATTTGTGAAAGTGCTTCAAAACCACAACGCAGATTCACTCAACCTTTGTGATTGGAATATGGTTGATGAAACCGTTCGAAATCTGGCAACGGTCCTGTTAGCTGGAAGGCACTAGTCATCATGACCCACAGTTTGAGCGCGCTGACTTTATTAAAAAGATTTATCAACCAGGGATTATACGCTCTCTCGCACAAACTGTAAATAAGATATTTTCATCTCAGTTGCAGTATAAACCACACGTGGAGTCCGGCAGGTGTCAATAACAGGGAAGAAGGATGTGCTCAGAAACAACCTAATAGACGGCCATCGAATAATGTCCATTAAACTGTATCGCTATTGTTGTACGTAAGCAGGATGTTATATTTTAGGTTCAATGAATAACTGAGATGAATTTATTTATAAAAAAATAAATCTGGGCCTTTGAAAGACAGACATTTGGGACTAGGGAATGGGTGATTTAGATAAATTAGGTTTCCGGTAGACGCTAGGTTGGGGGGAGGAAAAAGGTTCAGGTAGGTATAAGTCGAAAAGAAGATAATATTTAGAAAAAAGAATACTTTTAGGTTACTTTGATCTCCTCAGTACTGCAGATAAAATGCCTAAGTAGGTAGACAGCAAATAAAACGAAGTACTGGCGGCTCCATGATAAAAAAAAAAGATATAAACAGGTAAGATTAAAATCAATGGAATAAACTGCAGAATCTAAAGTAGGTGTATTTTTGTGTTCATTTTTACCTGATACACGTACACACAAACGCTCGATTTCAAATAAACTAAAACTAAAAAGTTCACAGAAATATTTTGGCTACATATGTGCCACCATAATTTCTTTTACGATAACATTATCCAGCTATTTATATTTGCTTGAAAGTGTGAGAGGACCTAATTGTGATCAGTGCCGAAAACGAAAATTGTAAAATGAAGTGTATATCCCAGCTGTTTGCGTTAACTTGAGTTAAGTCATGAAACGCCTTCTCAAGTTTCTCTCCACTCTGTCGTAAGGTTGAAAACAATACTGAGGAAATATCTCTCCCATAATTAACTTTGTAATGTGCATTATCAAACTTGACAGAGCCCCCTACACACACACACACACACACACATATATATATATATATATATATATATATATATATAGCAACTAATGAGCCAGACGAACCTACCTAGGTTTCACCTAAACGTATCGCCAGAGAAAGCTTTCCCTGACGATCCGTTTAGGTGAAACCTAGGTAGGTTCGTCTGGCTCATTAGGTGCTATTTATTTAGTTTGCTTTGCCTTTGTATTGAGTGCTTTCTGTTAGATAAGATTAAGTATATTGTTATATTTAACTTCCCTTATGGCAATGACTTTTTTTCCTAAAAATCGACATTCCAATTCCTGCCTTAGATTGTTTCAAAGACTACGGATTTTGAAAGATTAGTGCAACTACTTCATTTACCGAATAGACGAAATCACTTTGTTATTTACAATGCGTATTTTACTTCATTATGAATTTACTTTTGAAGTCCTTTTCTTCTTCAAACAAAGATCCCTAACTCTAACCGGAAATTAAGGTCACCCAATAAAAGTTTCACGAGCCATTCAATGTAGACGGTTACTGAATGAGATTTTTGCAAGTATATAATGAAATGGAGGAAGAGAAAGTGCAAGTACATATGAGGATACATAGGATAGATATCTGACGGCGTTAGATTAGCAAAGCTTAATATTGTAGTTGTCGGAAAATCATCTACTTGGTAGTTTGTTCCTTAAAGTAGTCGGTCTGTTAAGTATCATACCTGATACACGCGTTGGATGATCAGGTCTCGAAAGAGCCATGACTGACTGGGCAGAAGATTATCCCGCAGTAGGTTGCCATTGCTTTCTGCGGTTAATTGGTTGCCAGCCAAGGCTATAGAATCCAATCTGTACTATTATTTAACCCATACCTGGAGGTAAGAAAGAGATTAATACCTTTCCCAATGTTATTTGTGCGTAAGTGAATACGAGGAGTTCAACTGGAATTCCGAACTCTGCTCCTCGATTTGTTGTTCAGAGTCGATATCCACTGCACCATTACGCACATCCCTTAAAGTAGTAGATTTTGTTAAAAGCCTTTCTAGTGGTACTTAGGAAAGTAATACGAATGAAATGAGAATTATTTGTCACCAGAGACATGGCATGGATATCAAGGTCTGAGCTGGTAAAACTAATGAATGTATCTCGTATGAGCATTTGCCATAGTAATAGACCGTCATAGCAAATGCCTGAGCCTAAATAGAAGTTATTGTCACCACTCAGAATTAGATATTACATTCTATAATGATTAATGCGATAAAGTTTCATTCTCTGATGGTAGCTATGATGATAGCTAAAATGGTAATTGTTCGCGTCAGTCGAGGGTGATTTGCAAGCGGTCAACAATGATTATGGCCTCTGTGATTAGTCTGAACCTGAATGAAATCAAATAGTGCTGATGAGAAGAAATTTATCAATCCAAGCGTTTAACTTTCAAGAAATTTTAGTTTTGAATATGTCCTTTATCGCCAGTGAAATAAGAATGAGTATTATTTTTATTTGTCAGGCTATCTATACATAAAGAATAGACGGTATAAAATAGAATTATTCTATCAGTATCAGCTGCGCCTGTTTCTTTACAGAAGAAGCCGTTGCTGATAAAATGGTTTTCTACAGAAGGATACTGAGAATTTTGAAAATACGACGGAGTCTTAGAAATAAGGAATCAAAGAGGACTCTTATACTTAACACCCCCGCAAAAAAAAGATGGAGTGAAAGGAAAACCTTCACGCAATATAGTTTGACACCAGGAGGGTCGGAGTAATCCAATCGCATGAACTACCTAACTAGTTTGATAAAAGAAAATGGCAGAACTAAATTTAGAATAAATAACAAAAAACAAAGCATTTATTAAGAGCTACTAACGTCCTGAAGGGACACGGAACAAAAAGAAGAAAAATTTTCTGAACATTAACAATATATTTTTGGCTGATTTTCCTTCCAATTCTATTGCTAAAATCATTTTAATTCACAGTGCTACACTGAAATTCTTTACCATGCTTCGACATATACGTTTAAGATCACTACTTGCTCTACAATACGAGCATCAAATATTTATTGAGGACATTAACTTTCTTCTTGAAATTCAATTAATGTTTAGAGTAATGTTATGGAGATGTGCGTTGTGGTGTAGTGGCTATCGAGTTCGAATTCCAGTTGAATTCCCTACATTCACTTACGCACAAATAACCTTGGGCAAGGTACTAATTGGTCTCTTCCCTTCAGTTATGGGTTAAATAGCTAGACAGATTGGGTTCTATAGCCTTGGCTGACAACAAGTCTACCGCACAAAGCAATAGCAACTTACCGCAGGATAATCTTCTGCCCAGTCAGTCACGTCAATTTCGAGACATGATCGCCCAAAGCGTGTTTCACGTTTGGTACTTAACTGACTGAATCTTATTTACAACGCATGTTCGGTCACATTATTTTAGTATCTTAAAGTATGAAAAAGTTTACATTGCATTTAATAACCTTGTTTTATTAAAATAATTTTATCAATCTATGGCCACTAACAAAGATTTTCTTCCTGAAATTCAAAGCGCTTCCATCGTAAAAACCTTTGCAATACTTTTATTTTATACTTATGATAAAAATACTCTTTCAATAATTCATACGACTGACAATATGACATTTTGATGAAAATTAATTGAAACAAATACATTAGTTACATTTCTTTTGACATACGGTCTGCTTTAAACCTAACAGAGTGGCAGGGTGTAATCGATTTCTATTTTTTTCTCCTGGTTATATCATTTGCAGTGGTTTGCAGTAATATGAATCTATTTTCGAGGTGTATGCGATGGACATCACACCGATGAAGCGTACGAAAATTATAACGCTGCAGACACACTGGCAAGCCTTAGACCTCGCGGATAATTTTGTTGTCAGCCTTTCAACTTTCAGTTGTGTCAAGGTGAACAAACAAACTGGATCTATCTATCCAAAATGTAAATGAAAATTTGCTCGGAAAAACAACACCAAGAGATGACGTTTAGATGATCAGGTAAAGTATGAAAGACCCTAGAAAGATATTATTCGTTTGTTTTCAATTAATTTACACAAGGGTGTAGAACCATAACCTGACGTGGAAATGGCTCTATATTTCACGAAGTGCCTATATGAACTACGTATACCAACAGCATATTGACAATGTTTCAATCCAATTCCCTAGTTAAATAAAATACAATTAATTTATATATTCAACTTGATAATAATTAGCAACGATTCCATCAGTTATTTTTGCATTAATTATTGCAACAGACAATAATTTGCTTCTTGATGTGCATGGACCTACACAGTTTAATTGTAATTTTTGTGGGTGCAGTGGTAGCTTAAAACTTAGGTGGTTAGGTTTGCCAAGATCTTTATGCATCGCAGCGTTATACGGGAAAACAAACGCACTGAAACTCCCGTTTAAAAGCCTACACGAAGAATTTAAAGTAGCTAAAGTGAAAGCTACAATCCAGTCCGAGTGCTCGAAAGATCTCAAAGTAGCCGGTGCAGGAATATCAGGATATACAGGTAGAAAATGGAACGCCTCGAAAGAACTGAATACAGCAAAAGAAAGAATCCTAGAAAAGGCAATACTAGGGACCATAGCTACTGAACGCGCGGTCCTCGGGTTTTTTGCCCTCAGAAAAATATGACAAACTGCAAAGAAAAAAGAAAAGTCATCTTTTGCAGGAAGAAATCAGAAACGGCGAAGTAGAGAAACGAATAGCAATCCAAGTCGGGATGAGACAGCAAGAGGCATGGACCAAATGCAGCCCTATGTTGAAACGCCAAATCAAATGGTCCGAAATATGGCACGGTGACACCAGATTAAAATTTCTGATTCGGGCAGTATACCACACCCTGCCAAGCCCCACAAACTTTCAATTATGGTATAAAACCCAGTCGCCAAATTGTCATCTTTGTGGGCGCAGAGGTGCCTTAAAACATATCCTGAGTAGTTGTAAATCTGCACTAGCTGATGGGCGTTACAGGTGGCGCCATGATGAAATTCTGAAGGAGATCGTGAAAATAGTTCAAAATGCTATCAAAGAGAATGTTTACAACCCAGAGACAAGGCAGATAAAATTTATTCAAGCGGGCGCGAAAATCCCACGAAATAGAAAGGTAAACCTGCTATCTCCTGCAACAGACTGGGAGCTAAGGGCCGATATATGTTCAAGATTGAAATTCCCAGAGCAAATTGCCATCACAAAACTTAGCCCAGATATAGTTTTCTTCTCACATAAATTGAAGAAGATAGTCTTGTGGGAACTGACGGTCCCCTGGGAAGAAAACGCAGAGGAATCTCATGAAAGGAAGAAGTTAAAATATGACGAACTGCTGGAGAGTTGCAGGGTTAAAGGCTGGAGGGCTAGTTGCACTCCTATAGAAGTAGGGACTAGGGGATTTGTAGTAAGGTCCTTAAGCAAAGCCTTAACAGATATTTGGGATAGTGGGAGTAAAAAAAAGGAAAGCACTCAAGTCTATAACCGAAACAGCGGAAAGAACAGCTAATTGGTTATGGATCAAAAGAGAGAGTGCCTGGATTCCAAATTGTTAGCTAAAATTCCCCGAAATTCTGCGTCTAAATTAATGTTTCGGACGAGCTTATGTGCGGTTCGCCTCTAAATGGAAAGTGGCTCTGTCTGTCGCCAATCGGAAGCATTTGCAGGGTTTCGTATCGGGCCTAAACGTAATTTTCCAGTGCCTGAAAGCGTTTATTGAGGGTGGGCCAGAAACTGATCATCTCTAGTCGGGTCGGCGCGGTGAGGTGGGTATGATGTTGAAAAAGCCGAAACCTCCTAATGATCCTCGCGATGACATCACTGACGACACTCTCTAGCGCCCCCACGACGGTGCGAATGTTTGAAATACAATAAAATATTCTGGAATTTATTTCTGTATATTTATATAGTAAAATACTTTGAAATACATTTGGATCGCATGTAATACCCATGAACATTATTAAGGCTAGTGTTAATTATTACGGACTTTAAAAAAAAAGTTTAGAAGGCAGGATAACTGATTTCTTTATAAAAAAGTTTTAATCCCTTTCTGTATTTTTCTTAAATAATTTGCACCATCTAGAAATATTTCAGAAATCCCATTTTTAACAGACAGGGTCTAAGGTTAGATTTTCAGCTTTTTAGCTTGACTAAAATTCAATGGAATCCCTCTGTTAAGAAGATCTTTTATTTATTTCTCTATATTTCAGATAACTCTTCTATTTGTAGGTCAGTCAGTCAGTTAAGTGCCATACGTGGTAAACGCTTGGGTGATCATGTCTCGAAAGAGACATGACTGACTGGGCAGAAGATTATTCCGCAGTAGGTTGCCATTGCTTTCTGCGGTAGACTGGTTGCCAGCGAAGGCTATAGAACCCAATCTGTCCTGTTATTTAACTCATAACTGGAAGGAAGAGACGGATAAATACCTTTACCAAGGGTATTTGCACGTAAGTGAATGCAATGAATTCAACTGGATTTTGAACTTGGTTCCCCGATTTCTTGTTCCGAGCCGATATCCACTGTACCACAACGCACATCCGGTGTTAAAAATCTTATGCCCCGGGTGAGGTACGTATCATTTAATTCCATGCAAAGCAATGCAGCTGTTAAGAAGCAAGTGAGTACTGAATGATACAGTGTATGAGCAAAATAATATTGACGAGAGATAATAACAAAACAACAAGTAAGAAAGAAAAGAAAAGTTAAATACTGAAATGAAATATTTACATTATTTACAAGTAAATTTTTGAAGATCAAAATAGACAGAAAAGAAGAAAAGAGTGTCTGAGATGATAGAGAACAGTTTTGTTTTGAAAAGATTAAAATTATTAACTTGGTTATGGAATAGCCCAGTTAATCTAAATTTATCTAAACTTATTTATAAATGGAACTTTGTCTGTGTGTGCATGTGTGTCCGTTACCTATAGACTCCGAAACGGCTGAACCGATTTTCTTGCAAATTTACACAGTTGTACTATAAGCGTCTGCGAGTGTTCTTAGATTTTGTGTCGAGGTACCCTCGATAAATATCGAAAATCGATAATCGAAAAAACCTGGTTAATCGATGGAGTGGTCCGGTTTTAATCAAATTTGATACACTCATAGACAAAGACATAAGAAATGATATTCAGAAGTTTCAAGGTTGCAGTTCTTAGAATAGACCAGAAAATCGAATATATATATATATATATATATATATATATATATATATATATATATATATATAAAAGGCAAGATGTTTGTGTGTGCGTCTATTTATCGGCCTGTATCTCTGTATTTTTTCAGCCCTTTTATTTTAGTTTTTGCTTCGGGTTTGGCTCTAAGTACGTATAATTGTAATTCTTAGTTTCAGCCATGATACCATTTACTCAGATGACTTATTTAACCTTCAAAATTCAGTTTACGACGAAAAAAACTTATTTGATATTAATACCAGGAAATTCAAAATTTGACTTACAACCATTCATTTTTCTTTCTGCCTACGGTTTCGCTTTAACCGGAAACAACTATTGCTTTTTAGTCTTTCGTGACAACATCCAAAGAGTCCAGGACCATGGATTAGTTTTAAAGCTTTTATTACACCCGAGCAACGCCGGGCTATAATGCTTGTATTAATATGAAGAGGTTCTAGGTCATTTTTTAGATCAGCTGACAATGTAACCTTATCAAACAAATCAAACTTTGTATAAAGACAGGAGTAAATATTGTATTTATAATGGGTTGTGAACTGATATCATCAGGAATGTCATTGATAAAAATTAAAAACAGCGTCGGTTCAAGGATAGAGCTCTGAGGGACGCTTTTATTAGTGCAGAATGAACAGGAAAAGTGACTGTTTCAGGTAACTTTCATTTTGCGATCGGATAAGAAAGATAGAATCTGTTCAAATAATAGCCCAGTTATAACGCAACTTTTCAACATGTGAAGAAAACCAGTATGCCAAATTCTGTCGAAATCATTCTCGATGCCCAAAGCAACAACCCGAGTTTCACCATTATTATCTAGTGCTTGATAGATACTTTAAGAAATAATGATTAAAACATCAGCATTTGACCTGGAAAAGTAAGAGACATGGTGCATTTTTAGAAAAAAATCCCTGCGATGTGAGATACATGACCGATCCAGAGTTAATTAGGTCTCTAGTACTTTGTCAAAGAACATAGTTAATAGGATCAGATGATTCACCTGCTTTCTCAAAGACAGGAACTAATGAAAGGAGGAAAACAAGACGCAAGAAAGGCAGTTATTCTACAGTTTAGAGGGAACACAATAACTACTTTAGAAGCAAATCATTTTAGGGGTTTGCAGGGATGCCATCGAGTGCATCTGTTTGTATGTACAGTGTTTAAATGATAGCCGACACCATGAAATATATATTGTTAAATACTGGAGTCCGCTTGTCTATATTTCTGAGATGAGGTAGTATTTACAGTATTTACATTATTAGGACTATTGTCCTCATCTTTGTTGCCATTTGTATGACGTTTAATAATAGATCATTCTATTTGTCTATAATTCTGAGATGAGGTGGTATTTACAGTATTTACATTATTCGGACTATTGTCCTCATCTTTGTTGCCATTTGTATGGCGTTTAATAATAGATCATTATATTTGTCTATAATTCTGAGATGAGGTGGTATTTACAGTATTTACATTATTCGGACTATTGTCCTCATCTTTGTTGCCAATTGTACGATATTTAGGCGGTTAGCATAAATAATTTTCGATATGAAATCTGTTAAAAATAGATTTACTGGAGATTATGTTTATAAGTCCCAGATCTTCAGTTGTTCTTGTCCTTAAGGACACATGTTCCAGTGAATACAGACGTTGGTTAGTTCCTCTGACTTGAACCAAAGTGTTGTGAGTTCAATACCAGGCTATAGCAGTAACTGGCAGGTTTAGAGGGAGATAATTCATGACATCCAATCAGGGTTTTACGCAAGGAATGAGGATGATATACCCCAGTGATTGTAATACAGGATTCGGTTTGAAGTTTCTAGCACCTGAAGAAGGCCAGGGCGTGCAATGGCTGAAACGTCCTGCAAATGGCAACAAAGATGAGGACAATAATCCGAATAATGTAAATACTGGAGTCCGCTTGGTGTTAAATAGTTTATATCAAAGAGGATTTGTCTTCTATGCTAGTTTAATCGTTTTCAAGTACTGATTTCTCTATCATCCAATGAGAGTTCATATTAATATTAAGTAAAAACTTGCCACAGAGGAATTTTAAGTGCCATTTTATCAAAACACCTCTGGGATCCATGTGTAAAAAGAGCAACATATGAGAGTTATCTATGTATATTCAGGATGTTTCGTTTATATGGAAATGGATTTGCAGATAATTTTTGCAGTTGGGTTATTTGTACTCCATATTTTGTAAGTTTTTTTTCGACTGATTGATTTATTTGAGCGTAACCTTGCAAACTAATGTACCTAAATAACAACCACATATGCCTCCTTGGTCCAGTGTTTAAATGGACATGGGCTGTTTTGATGGTTGAAAATGTGCTTTAGTTTTAGGAACATCCCAGATTTGATTTGATTTGAAGCAGGTTGCAGAGATTTGGGATATTATTATTATTATCATTATTATTATTATTATTATTATTATTATTATTATTATTATTATAAATGAAATATATTAAGTGTCTTTGATTTTATTGACTTTAGATTTATTCATATTCATGTTTAATGCTATCATTGATCTTTATCGAAAAACAACCACACACACCCACACAAATCCTGAACATAAACAAGAGATAACTCTGTACGACTGTCAAAAGTTAGAAAGAGGTGAAAAGAGTTGGAAATGGACGATAGGCAAACTTATCGAGAAAAGAAAAAAAAAGTAAATAGTAAAAACACATATAAAAGAAATGTTAAAAATATAGAGTTGAGTAGAAGTCCAAGCAGGGCACAAGGAGTGTGAACCGTACGATATCAGGATTAAAAACAAATCTATGTAGGAAATTTATCGTTACCGTCGTAGTTGATTTTTCTCATTTTAATATTTCTGGCCATTTAGTGTAACTATCAACTACCACTAAATAGCATGCTTCATGTCACGGTCCTGCAAAGTCTATATGTATTCTGCACCATGTCATGTAGATTTTCAGCCAAGGTTGAAATTGTATAGGTGCTGACGTCACTGCTAGAGCAAAACCTTTGCTTTTTGATACCCTGATCCATTTTCGGCCAATAGGTATATCACCTCATTAAGGTTTTCATTCTAGAAATTCCTGGATGTCACATGTGAAATTTTTTAGTATACGTTTTTTGCAACAATGCTGGTATCACAATTCTTTCAACGTACAAAATTTCAAAATGAAAAATAGTGTTAATAGTAGTAGTCCAAGCTTTCTGAAGCCAAAAATTCAAAATAGTAAACACTTGCATTTTGTTTGCACAAACTCTGCTGTTCCAAGACATTTAACATGTAGAGAGTTCATATTTACTTATACTGATCATAAAATGTTGAGTACAGGAACAGCCCTTTCTAGAAAATACTGAGAATTAAAAGAAAATAACTTAAATCCCCAAATAAAATGGGAACTCATAGGCAAGGCTAGGATCCCGATTAGCTTAAGAGATAGGTGTAATCTATTTTTGACAAAAATAAATAAAATTTTAAAATTTGCAGAACAAAATCTTCTCCGAACAAACGAAGGGTGTTCATAAGTATGTTTCGCCATAGGAATAAGTACAAATTACCATAATTATCCTATTCCTCCAATTAATCACAATAAAAATTTCAATTTCTCTTAAAAAGTTGGACAAACAGTGACTTCCCCACCACCTACCACTACAAACCCAAGGGTCAGGTCATATACCTCCCACTACCAAGGAGACATTCTTACTAAATTCCTTCTCACAGCCCAACCCAAATAAAACCAATACATTCTAACCCCTTCCTTTACCTAATCTCACCTATGGGCTTAGAATTTTTCCTCATTCTCTGTTTATAAGGGGTCGAAGAATGCATGCCTTAAAATGACATGTTGAAAATCGATATTCCCTTAGTAAGTTTTATCTGAATTTACAGATAAATAAAGATACTCTGAAGAATGGTAGTTTTAGAAAAACAGTAGCTACTCTAGCATCTACGCATCGTTCATTCAGCAATGAATTAGAACTCTTTCAGCTATTGGGCGTGTATAATTATAATATACACGCTAAAAAGTCTGCCTTCTTCTACCGAGCGCCCATAGCTCAGAGGTAGAATCGCCGACTGTCGGGTTTCAATCCTGGGTTAAAAAGCAGTCGGAGTCTAACCGTACTGATGAGCTGTGATACAGCGAAACAGATCTGTCTGCGGATGACTATATATATATGTGTGTGTGTGTGTGTGTGTGTGTGTGTGTGTGTGTGTGTGTGTAAGCATAAAATATTGAAATGCTTAAATTCGGTACTAGAATAAAAAACCAAGGGACTAATTCATTTCTAAAGTTATCAATCAGGTGCAAATTTGCAGTATAACAGAAATATCTTATGACCTGGTTAAGTCCAGTAAATCACATAATTATTACATTTGGACATTGACCAGTATAAAAAGATATGACTAGTATTCATTTAGGTTATACAAAGACATTAAGCACAAACGTATACACAATCCTTTATGATAGATAAATTACCCATTGTGTTTCTTCTCTCTTAAATCATTATATAAATATATTATACAATTTGGGTAAGGTTACTGAGAGCAAATTATGAATTAAAAAGTATTCGAAAAAATATCTTTATATTAAAAAAAGGCGCCCACATTTTAAACGCAAAATAAAAACAGAAATGAATTTATTAACCCCGGCATATGCTTCGAGGAGTGCCTCTATTCGTTCTCAAAAGTCATACCATGCCGTATCAAATAGTTTTCGTTCATGTTGAATGATCTCAGTCTCATCAGCGCCTCAAATGTAATAAGGAAATTGTTGCAGATGAAAAGACTACATGTAAGGAGTGTCATGATTATGAACATTTTTTATCCACTCCTTGATAATGCAAACCATTTAGAAAAGAAATAAATATCTTATAGACACGAATAAATATCCACTCGATACAGGGACGATACTGTGTTCAATACCGCTATGCAGTCATTTTTAGCATTGGTTGAAAAGGTGTGACAATAACATAGCCCTTTTAACTTATAACCTACCCGCCAATAACAGACGACAACTGTTGGTACTTGCGTGGAGCTGTGGCGTTGTTGGTTGTTCTTTTTTCCATTTTAACTGGTCACCTGGGTAGCTACATATATCACATTTCCGAAACTCATTGGTTGAGAGCAAGAAATATGTGCACCGTGTTCACCTTCATTTTCAGTTGTCGAATTGAAATTTCCTATGTGATTTTTTTCGATAGACTTGAAAGACAAATGAGAACGATAAATTTCGCAAGAACCGCGTAAGAGTACGTTTGATTGCTTTCCACATAACATTACTATTTCTTTCTTGCGTGGCATGTAAAAGCATCATATCTCTTTCCGATTCATGACTGAATTCGCAGAAGATTTCCCACAGTAACTTTATGCTGTAGACTAGTTTCAAACTAAGGCTACAGGACACAATGTGTCCTGATATTCATCCCATAGCTGTGTTCACAACAAGCGCACCTTATTAAAGTGCATCCATGTGTGCTGCTATTAAAACAATATTCGAAAGTACTGTTTTTTATTTTCTATGGAAACTCTAATAGAAACAAAAATAACATTTGAAAAGTTGATGACAATTGGCGAATTATTTTCTACAAAAACGTATTTACTGAAACACTATGCACTTTCATGTCAGACACAATTTACTCAACTGTTATTCAATTTATGTCTGCAACAGTGTAAGAATTATAGTATATTTGCAGGAACCCTCAAAATCCACTATTATATTGCCATCGTCTTTTGACATAGGTGGGTCATTATAAGACATAATTGTTAGTTCATAACCACCGCAGTCAGAACTAGAATTAAGACCTAATATATAACAGTCCGATGATAAGTGCAAAAAAAAAATCACTAAGAAGAAAATGCATTGAAATTGCACAGTTCTCGCAATAATTCTCGATAAAGATCCGACCGGACTTATACGCAATATCAACGATCATCTGATAGGGAATAATACAACGATGCACTATACTATCTAACCGAGAAAAAACGAAAAAAGATCCACTTGGAGTGGAATAATAATAATTTGACATTATCGACTTCAATACGGAATAGCAAACGCATTCTTGTCGTTGGATCTGATAAAGTTTATTAGTAAGCTCTTTTCAAATATTCTAACTAATTATCCCTGCACACAGGATTGTGTTTTTGTTTTCGACATGAAGACTCTGAACTGAAACTTGTTGTCTGTAAAACATCTTTGTCGCATTGTTTAACTCCCCAACACACACATATATACACATACACACAAACACACACACATATATACACATACACACAAACACACACATATCATATGCGTGGTTTCTCTCGCAGCTCAGTTAAAAAAATAGAGTGTTCGGTACACATACATCGAAAACTATGCAAGGATCTACTGGGTAGCGTAATATAACTTGTTTACAATGAAAGATATTCAAAAGTTTTACGATATAATTGTACTGGACACATTTTAATAAATATGTGCACTGGTCTAATTTAATAATGACTAAAAACTAAGTAATGAAATAAATAATGTGCTCTTGTCTTACAATTGAGTACTTTTATTACCAGTATATTTTAACTATAAACGATACAGAATCTCCCGAATGCACGAAAAAAAAAAAACGAAAAATAAAAATAAAAATAAACGAATTCAAAATATCACACTTACTGAAAAATATCACACTTGCTGAAAAATATACCAGTACCAAACCTAAAATAATATATGCTGCATTTATTACTAAAACTTTAACAGCTTCTTACAAGCTTTAGATGGAAAGCATTATTCTTCCTAAAAAACACACAGGAGGAAAAAAAACAAAAAAGACGTAATTACTTTCCATTTTTAAAACATGAGTTAACTTCCTGCAAACAAACAATTCATTAAATTTGAAAAATATATAATTTCAATATTAGGCTAAATAAAATTGTAAAAATCAACAACAACTTCCAAAAATTATTAAAAATTGAAGTAAAAAAAAACAAAACATCCTTACTAAATGAGACAAATCTAACAAGATTTATGATATAAACCCAAGGTAATACGAAAAAAGAATAAATGAGGAAATCTTCAGAACTTACAAAAAACTCTCAGATTCCTATATTAAAAATGGTTAAAAAAAAAATGAAGACAATTTTCTAACAAATAAACTGGATTTAAGCAAAAAAAAAACAAAAAAAAAACAACAAGATAATCTTTCCTATCAATCAAAGACCACAAATTAGATTTTCCCAATAACCGCCCATATCTGCTTTAAATCCAACAAAAACAGAAGCGGGCAAAATAAGCCATCAAATATTAAAAAAATATATTTGCGACTTACTAAGAACAGCCACTCAAGCTAGCCAGTGGAATAACACAAGTGATTGCATTTTCTGGTTCCAAAAATATCCGAAACAAAAATAAATATACGTTCATTAAAAATGACATACAAACATTTACCCATCAATTTCTGAGAAAGCTTCATCGAAGCGTTTAATTTTGCTGAAAAGTACATAAACATGCCATCTGAACATATCGATATAATCCTACATTGCCACAAATCGATACTTTTCTGCAACGGTAAAGCATGGATTAAAAAGTCAAATAACGGCACTTATGATGTACTGCAAGTCTCCTATGACGGAGTCGAAATTTCGGAATTGATGGGTAAATACATTTTAAATATAATCAACGAAATAATTAACAGAGACAACCACGGATTATACAGAGATGGCGGATTATACAGAGATGGCGGATTAATGATAGCACCGGACAATAAAAGAGATACATAATAAAATAAGGAAAGCACTTTACAAACTCTTCAAGCAAATAGATTTTGAGGAAAAAAAAAAAAGAAAAATAGAAAAGTAGTCCAATATATAGATTTAGAATTAGATTAACGAACTGGCAAGATCTCTCCATGTATGAAAGCAAACACAAATTTAAATTACATAAACACAAGATCTAACGATCCCAAAAGCATCATCAAGCACATTCACAAAGGAATAAAGCAATGGCTATCAAAACATTCGTCAAACAAAACTATATTTGATGCAAAATACTATGAGAATGCATTACCCGACGGCTACAATCTCCAGGAGTTTAAATGTAAGGTCAATAGACAACTCCTAACACACTAACCTGCTCCCATTCTATCAAACGCTCTTCTCATCTGCCCTAAATCCGCTGCTATGAAAGTCGGTTCTCTGTGTAGGGCCCGGAAGTTTTTTCCGTCTAAATCTATCCTGCACATTTATTAATCTACCATCCGCCCGTGCATTGAATACTGCTGCCATATCTGGTCGGGTGCTCCTGCTATTCTCCTCGGGCTTCTCGATAAGGTTCAGAGGAGGGTCTGTAATGTGATAGATACCGACTTGGCAGATCGCTTGCAGTCTCTCTCCCACCGGCGCGACGTGGCTTCCCTGTGTCTCTTCTATAAATACTTTCACGGCTTCTGCTCCGATGAACTTAGATCACTAGAGCCCCCTAAATAGGAATTTGAACGAGATACTAGATTAGCAACTAGATCCCACCATTTTACAGTGAAACCGATAAAATGCAGCCGTAACTTCTACTCCAACAGTTTCTTTCCTCGCACTTCCCGACTGTGGAATTCTCTTCCAAATGATTGCTTCCCCGACGGCTACAATCTCCAGGAGTTTAAATGTAAGGTCAATAGACACCTCCTAACACACTAACCTGCTCCTATTCTATCAAACACTCTTCCCATCTGCCCAACCCTCATCCTCGGTATCCTTACCCATCTATCACCTTCTTCCTGACATTCCCCATGTCTAACCACTCCTTCTCTTTACCTTCCCCTATGTACCCCCATGCGCAATAGTGGCAGTGGAATAGCTTGCTTGGGGTGAAATGATTAAAAAAAAAATTAAGAAAATCTGTCTATAAGAACATTTTAGAATACAATCCCCAATCAAACAGACAAATAAAAAACAATGGTAGAAAACGAAACGTTATCTGGTCCAACCCACCATTTTACTTAGAAGTTAAAAAAAATAGGACAAATATTTTCTAAACTTATCGATAAATACTTTCAGAAAGGTCAGAACGAAGCAACATTTTCAATAGAAATATAATCAAACTGAGTTATGGCTGTACTATTAGTTTAGAATATTTCGTAAAGAAACAAAACGCCAGAAACATAAGTAACAACATACAAAACAAGAACATTAATAAGGGATGTAACTGCAGGGACAAAAAATGAATGCACTCTTTAAGGTCTTTGTCATACAAAAGAAATCATCTACAAATCAAATAGTTAAATCAAACATATTTGGGATCAACCAAAGATACTTTTGAACCAGATCCTTTAATCACAAGTCTACATAAATTAGGGAAATTTAAATAGTTATACAAAATTGACTAGCCACATGTGGAAATTGAAATTAAAATATGGAAGAGACCCAGCCACTATGTATAGTGAAGACAACTAATCCTTACAACAGTCGCAAAATATGTAGATTGTGTCATGAAGAAAAGTTAGCTATTATGTTATTTCCAAACAAAAATGAATTACTTAATGAAAGAACAGAAATTATGACCAAGTGTAGTGTATACCAAAAATGCCTATTAGGATCATACAACCATGGATGAAAACGTTATAACTTCTAATTTTGAAAATTACGCGTTCATAAAAATGACCTTTACGTGAGCGTTCTGGAAAAAAACCGGTAAAATCAGTTATTGCAAATCGCCTGAAGATATAAGACGGTAGAAAGCTGGGTTGCGTAATATAACTCGTTTACAAATGAAAATATTCAAATATTCTGCAAAATAATTGTTTTGAATATTTTTTAAAACAACTGTGTACCGGCCTAATTTAATTATGTTCTAAAACCGAGTAATGAAATAATTATATATATAATGGACTCAACAGCTGAATTCGACGCAGGTAGGTCCAAACAGAGAAATATTTAACGCTCACGGATCATTTGACTATCGTGTAGGATGAAGATTTTGAGAATAAATGATAACTATAAAATGGTGCAACCAACGAAATTTGGTTTCTATATAAAACGTCATTTTAATTAAAATCTTTCTTTCCTATACACTGGCTATAACCTAAATTAAACCTCAATACACAGTATGTCCAGTTATTTAACGTATAACTGAAGGACGGTCGATTCATATCTTTGTAAAGGACATCGGACCGAAGTAAATTCGAACTCGAGTCGGTGATTCCATTTTCTGCGTCGAATACCGTAACAGTAAATTTTCATACGCACACATGTATATATATATCAATATATATCAATATATACATGTGCGCGTATGAAAATTTACTGTTACGGTTTTCGAGGCAGAAAATGGAATCACCGACTTTACTTCGGTCCAATGTCCTTTACAAAGATATGAATCGACCGTCCTTCAGTTAGGAACAATTATGAATACATATATATAAATATATGTATTCATAATGGTTCCTAGACACTGCAGAATAAGCATTGTGTTGTTGTAGGCCAATTTGGAGCCACAAAGATTATGAACCTGCAAAGCCTTATAGACTTCGTCTATTTCGAAATCATTCGTGGCCGAGCCGTTAAGACGCATCGTATCCATTGATGACTTTCCATACGTTGTTAAGTTCGCAAGTTCGAATCCTGCCAAATGACACATTTTTCTTACAAAATTTCTCACAAATATTTAGCCCTGTAGAGTTATCTATATCTATAAAAGTGATGAGGGTGGACATTTTATAAGTATTTGTTTGTTTGATAGATTCAACTTAGTGTCTGCATTTTGCGGTCTAGCTCGACGTGAGTTGCGCTCAGATGTAGATCAAAATGTTTGAACGCTAACGACATTTTGAAAGTTTTTAGAAAGCCAAAGTTAGGAGAAGAAATACACATATTATCATCCGACAACAGGGATCAGTATATGTATTGACTATAATATGGAATCGATCACCCCACTTTATATTATTTATATCTATATATGTTGCCCCTCCACATTACACCCTAATCTAATAGAGACATTCTACATTGTTATCTCTATCTATAAATGAGACCAGGGTGGACGTTTTGTAAGTATTTGCTATGTAAATTCATCATATGTTTTTTATTCTTATCATTCCTTAAACTACCTGAGTGAAACTGCTAGTATATGTATAGATATACTATTTAATTAAAAACAAAATATCTACTCAAATATATGTTTCGATTAAAAATAATAAATTTTATATATATATATATATATATATATGTGTGTGTGTGTGTGTGTGTGTGTGTGTGTGTGTGTGTGTGTTGACAAGGATATTTCTTTTATATAATTTTAACTGAAACAATGTAGTTATTCTTACACAATTACCTACATCAAACAGAAAAAATGATTGTAGATAATAGTGTGATTACATAGAATCGAATTAAAATAAACGTTTTAAAATAATTGGTGCTGTTCATATTAAATATTTTAATTCAAGTTTTAATCATTTATGACAATGTTATTAACCCTCTAGGGCCATTCGTATCATATTTGATACAGTATTTCCCTATAAGGAAACATTTTGTATTTCCCTATAAGGAAACATTTGGTATTCATTGACTGAGCAGTCAGTACTGCTTTCCTTTGAAATTTATAAAATATTTCTCTTAAAAAATTTTTCAGGAAAATATTTCTTTCAAGGCTTGTTTTCATACTGTATCAAATATGATACGAATGGCCCTAGAGGGTTAACATATTAGCATTTAAATTGAGGTTCAACATTTCATCTAAAAATATCTTAGATGTACTACTAACGTCTGACAATACAATTTAGAACATATACACACGAAAACATAAAAAAGTGAATCGGTTCAAAATTGCCAACTATGGGTCGAAAGCGTTCAGATAATAATCACTAAGCGAAATTATAGGGAGAGAGAGATTAATTCAGCAGAGGTCAAATTTGGTTAAAGCCTGTGAAAATATTTTGAGTCGATCCTTCAGCTGCTTATAACCTACTTGACATGTTGTCGTGCACACTCAACTTGATTGTTGAGAAAGGTTGTAACTATTTATGTAAGCGCTTTCTTTTTTTATGTCTCAGTTAAGTTCGGAAACATTTGGCACATGTCAAACTGGAAGGAAGTAGATTTAGAAAGATTGATTTGTGCCATCATCAACACAACTCGAGTCAGCTTGCATTGAAAATTTATATTTGTGTTTCACAGGAACATTATATATATATATATATATATATATATATATATATATATGAAAAAGAAATAGGGTTGTTCCAACGAGAGAAATTGGTATAGAATAAAAAGTGTGAGAGGCCGTGAACGTTTTCTTTAAAGTGTATATTTATTGTTGTTGTTATTATACATGTTATGATACATTCAGTGTCCATAATGGTATTTGTGATGCTACACGTGTTTCGAGTCTAAAGTTGACTCTCTTCAGGCGAATAAATTTGTGGCTTTACGTATCGAGTTCCTTTTGTTTCTGATGGCCAAGTTGTTTTATTAATAAGTTACTAGAAAAAATAAGAAAATAAATAAAATCAGTAAAATAAAATAAATAAATCAGTAAAATAAAATAAAATAAGATGAAATAAATAAAATGTTAGCATGTTGAATAGTGTGTGGTTTCTCACATCAGCACGTGTATAAATGGATAAACAGATAAATAAACAGATGAATGAATCAAGTGCTTACCCTAATTTGAAATGATTTTGATCTGGAGTTACTTTTTTGTACGTTAAAATTAATTTCTCGTCGCCTTTGCTTATCTATAATCCTTTTCATCGGTCAGTTGCTTGTTTTTATTGCTTTGACAGTGCTTTGAATTTGGTGTGTCTGTGTGTGTGTGTGCGTTCGTTTTTCATTTCGTCTTCATGTTCTTTTTTATTGTTTGGATTTATCTTTTATATTTAGTATGTGTGTGTGCATGTGTGTATGCATGTCTGTGTGTGTGTGCATGTGTGTGTCTGTATGTTTTTCGGTGTGTGTGTTTTTCATGTCGTTTTGGTGAGCGAAGTCTTGTATTTATTTTATGAATATTTCTTCCTACATTATTGATATTTCGTAATCTGTATTTTGATAAACAGGTATAACTTTGAATTTGCCATCACTATATTCATGCAAATGTTGGAGAACATATAATTTTCTGTTATATGATAATCGTATATTGCTTTTATGAAGGGATATTCTATTGTTCAAGCATTGAGTCGCTTCCACGTATATCGTTGCGCATTTGTCACATTTTAGAGCGTAAACTACATTTTTCGAGTTGCAGCTTTTTAATATTTAGTACAATAGCCTTTTGCTTTGATCAAAACCTTCATTCTATCAGGCATTGACATCAGAAGCTCCTTCAATGTATCTAATGGTATCTCCTGCCAAGCAGCTTGTATTTGTTTCCAAAGTGTGTCTTGCGAAGTAATATTAGATTTATCAGTTCGAGAGGGGGGTATAAAAAGTCAGTCATATCCAAGAATAATAGAATAATGTGTAATTTCAAAATAACTTGTTTAATAGAAAATAAGAAAAAAATAAATATAACTTCTTTTAAATATATTTCTTTTACACATAGTTTTAAATAATCAATATTTATTAGCAATTTACTTGGCTTTTCACCCTTAATTTGAACTTCAGTGAGGTTTTAAGGAAAATCACCCCTGTATTAGTACTTTTGCACACTACCGGTAGTGTGCAATGGTGTTAGGACAGGGGTGATTTTAAACTTTATTTTGAAGCTTCGTAAAAGATAAAATAGTTCTGGTCCTAATACTTTGGCACACTACTGTACATACATACATACATACATACATACATTACATACGTGAAGAATGGCATATTTACAAACGGTTATATGCAGATATTAACAGATTGATATAAATAAGAAAAATGAGTTAGATAAATAAAAATGTACGGATATATATGTGAGTTTTATAAAAGAAAATCCTTCTCACTAACAAGCAACTTTTCTGCACGCATTTCATGTGACGATAATCTACCTAATCAATATCATCACATTTGTCGTCGATGCTCCTTGTGTTGGAAAGACGATGTTTTTTCTTAACAGAAAATTCTAACAGGGATAGATTTTCAATTAAAGGAAGTTTTTTTTTCTATGAATACGGAATGAAATTATGGCTTTGAAGGAAAGAAAAAAGAATGCCGTATCGAGAAAAGGATCGATTTTTTCAAAAGCTAGTGGATAGAAAAATGCCAAGCCTTTCCCAAAAGCAATGCTGTGTTTGGCATGATTCGCAGATTTAAACAGAAATAAAAAACAAGTAAATGGTTCTAGGAAAAGGATAGAATCCATAATCCTTATTTGGATACAAAACTGCAGCGCAAATTGTATCGTTTTTTGTTTTTTTTTCTGGCGGGGGCGAAAGCAATTGCAAAACACAGATGAATATATTGGGGTACATGCTATTACTAATTCTTAAGCTTTTATTGATTATTCTGCTTGGCACTTATTCTTTGGTCCGGAGTAAAAGAATAGATTTAAAAAATGTCTAGGTCAGAAAATGAATTCAAGATTAAATCTTTTTTTGAAAGATTTAAAGCTTGAAAAGGAGTTGGCAATAAAGGGATATGTTTGAATAAACAGAAAGGGAGAAAAACATAAACAAGGAATCTAAAATAACATTATGTTGGGAAAATGCCATAATTTAAATAGACTGCTTAAATCGTCTATTCCTGACGCAAGAATGATTATATGAGGGTGGTCTTTACAAACCTCATTCGACAACTCTCATCTCTTTTACGTCTAATTAACTTCTGGTGAATAGATATTTTCAGTAGATGACTCATTTTGAGAGAGAAGCCAGTAATTTGGATTACTCTTTTTTCTAATAAAAATAAATACCACTGGAAATATCTCTATTAAAATGATTAAAATAACCACCACTATAGTTATCATCATAATACAGCTACTATAAATAATAATTTAATGGCAATAAAAATTTTTTATTTGTTATCTAAATGTAAAATCTTTCAGTTTCATTTTTCGAATGAGGACTATTTATTTTTTCGCGTTCATACTAATGGCTACATTTGTTCTGAGTATCACGCATTTTCAGTCCTTGTGTTGCATTGGCCGTCTTCAAGTGTTTGATGATCTGCTTAACCTTCAAGTAATTTCAAATTTATTCACTTTTTGTGTCTACAAGTCTAGACTGTTCTTGTTTCCGTTCTTCATGTCTAGGGATATCACTCCGAGAAAACACTTCAGCGGATTAAAGCAATTGATTTGCAATTTGGTAACATATTAATTATGGGTTCAATACCTGGGCCGTGTAGTAGGGACATAAACTTAAGGGAAACATGGTGAGCAATAACTGAGCTGTACTAATATGAACTAATCGAGATAACCTAAAGAGGGTAAATTAAATAAGCAATGCCTTTTAAAGAAAAACGTTCTCAGCCCTCTTTTATATTCTTTTGAGTCAATATAACAGAAAAAATTGATTTTTATTATGAAAGCACAAATATAATATTGACAGATAAAATTTGTGTCTACAAAACATGTAGGAATAAGAAAGAAAGAAGGTTAAACAGTCTTGATTAACCTTTAGCACGCATTACGTAGGTGAGTTCATTTGTTAAACAAAATGTTTATAAAGCTATTACATGCAACTTTGAGCGTCAGGCAATTCAAGTGTGGTTGTATTTTGCGCTAGTGTGGTCATATCCTACTTTGGCAACAAGAAAATAACTAACTGAAAATTGAAGATGATACTACAGTTGTAGTTGCCATGTAGTTATCTCCCTTTAACTCAACTTCCTAAGTTATTTGTTAACCACAGCTGTAGCCAAATCTTGAATTCATAACACTTTAGGTCAAGTCACTCAAGTACACATGGTTCATTGTATATAGTCGTGGGTTAGTTCCAGTGACTTGATCAAAAATGTTGCGCGTTCAGTACCTGGCTATGGCAAAGATGAACAAATAAGTTAGAGTTTAGTTAAAGGGAGATAACTACATGACATCCGGTAGTGGCATCGCACATGGAATGAGAATGATCTACCCCAGTGATCGAAATAAAAGGGTTTGGTTCAAAATTTCTAACACTTACAATCTCTAGCATTTCCTAGGAGACCGTAGTGTACAACGGCCGAAACATCGAAAACATGGCAATAAAGATGAAAACAACAGTTGGAACAGTGTAGATAATGTAAATACCACCTCATTTCAGAAGTATACACAAATAATTAAGTTCCTGGTAATTTCTTCTCCCGTTTATTTCTAAGAGAGGCTACAGACTATTTTTAACGAGATATCTGGGTAAAGCGAAGTGGCAGAATATGAAAGGACGAATAACTTTTAAAGCACGAGACTGAATCAAAGAAAAAAACTAAAATAAAGAAAGTGATTTTGTGATTCCGAAAGTCCTTCACTGAGCAGAAATGAAATCAGATTTCAATGTAAAAAAATGTTTTGCAAAACACTGATATCAAGATTCGAGAATATTCCTCACCCTCTCTGCAGGGCGTTGTTTACTAAGGTACAGTTTCTTGCTGCTCTCTCTTACAATCACGACGCTTTTGTCGTATTTCTTCATCCTCCAAATTATTCTCTATTTCTCTTGGGGCACCTCGACGTTGGTTTTATGGTTAGAATGGTTGTTTTAATAGAACCTGTTATACTTGAGTAGGGAGTTTGATCCTCGATGGGTATCCCATAATTTCGGCCTTGGGCCACATCTAACTTGCAATTAGAAAATCATCTCTCTATTTCTCTTGTGATCTGGATGTGTTGTGAGCGTTAATTTATCCAAGGTTTCTTCTCCCCTTGTTCTGTTAGCATAACAGTCACGTTCCCAGAGCCGTGATATAGCTTCAGTCTATATTTTCTATAAATATTGCCTTTTCATTTGTTCTTATGAAATTTCCTGCATGGATTTTCGCCTACTAGATTGGCAACTAGATCTCATCGCTTTATTATTGAATGAGCTCTATGTAAATCCAAATTCTATTCCAATAATTTATTTTCTCACACTTCTCATCTGTTCTGATTTTCCCTCTGCTACACTCTTACCTAAAATCTACAAAAATTTAAATCCAACATCAATTGCAAAAAATTAAAAAATTGACAAATTAAAAAAAAGAAAACCGAAAAAAAAAGAGGAAATCGCGAAAGGCATCCCAGTCAGCTTTTTGGTATAGACAGGAGGTCCTATAGGTTGGGGGCTCCTGCGGGGAGTGAGAGTGGAAAGAAATACTGATAGAGACTACAGCGTAGTCGGAGTTGCCGAGGTGGCAAAGCTGCGAGACTTGACAGGCGTCAGGCGCAGAGGGGAAACATATATCTAGTAGTGAGGAATGACCCGAGGGAGTGCTTGGGAAGCGAGTGGGAAACTCCACCACTTGCATAAGATATTGGGAAATAGCGAAGTTCATGGCGTGAATGCCCGCTGGATCAGTAACAGCGTTTTCAAGCCACTCAGAGTGATGGTCGTTGAGGTTTCCGAATACAAATATGTGGGCAAATGGGTGATAGGAAATAGCCTTATCTATGTCGTCAGCAATGCTATCTAGTAGGGAGCAGTCAGGAGAGGAGGGAGAACGGTAATGAAAGAATAGGTAACTAACCGAACTGAGGAGATACAGGCGGAGACATATGTATTGGTGGTCAGTAGATTCGAGTGATGTCACCCTAGCTATGGGGAGGTGTTTGCTGACGTAGACACCCAGCCCATGCATGTGGGCAGTGGAATCCTTCTCGGGGTGAAATGATTAAAAAAAAAAGATGAATTCCTTATTAAAAAGGAGGAATAAAGTTGTGTAACTGATATTTTGAAAAATTTATATATATATATATATATATATATATATATATACACACAAGTATTGTTGGAATAATATTCCTTGTCAAAAGGACCACTATTTTTAACAAAGTGCTCAATACAAAAATGGCTACTTTTGTAGTGATATTGTAACATATCCATGTTATAATTTATGAATAAATAATATATATATATATATATATATATATATATATATAGATAGATAGATAGATAGATGAAGTAGTCTATCCAAGATTTTCAGTCTATAAAGAAAAGCTGAAAGCAAAAAGAAAATAAATCAATTAAATAATCACAAACCATAACTAGAATAATTAACACTCTTCCCCTCCAAAGAAAGCAATTAACTCACTCGTCTTATTATTAGGAAATATTGTAGAGATTAAGTTACTGAGTCAACTGAATTATCTAGACATCGGACATCTCATGCATTCTGTATTTCAAGATATTACTGCTATTCAGAATTGTATAAATAAAAATAAATGATCAAAAATGATGATTGCCTCCATCTTGAATGTGGAAGGAATAGAAAACTGAAACTACATGATCATGAGCCAAGTAGATCTAAAAAGATAACATTTGAATATTATTATCAAAAATGTCATTCATATAAATAAATTATCTATATAAGTTTTGCTATTAAATATGCCTTGCAAAATTAAAGACATATGGTAACTATTCGTTACTTTCTATATAAAAAAAAGAAAGCTAAAAAAATATAGTGCTTGGGTATAATAAAAGCAGGCTAGCTGCAGTGATTAAGACGAAATCGTTGTCTGTTTCTCGAAGCAAGACGAGGATTGCTAGGGCGAAGGTGAACGATAAAATTTCGCTGAAACTTGTCTGGCCTCGGGTGTTTGTTGCTTGATCTGAAAGCTAATTCGCTTTAGCATGCCAATACGTTGTTACATGTTAACTTCAATGACGTGTTTTTTTTTCTTTATCGTGATTAGAGTCACAAATCGTAATCAACTTGTTTATGTACCAAACGATAAAAGCCCGGAAATTTTATCTCGTTTCATTTTCCTTGAAGGCACGAAACATTTAGCCGCAAAGCAGAAAATAAGATACATTTCTCTCCAGCTATTACTACCAGATACTTTATTATTATAAATGCCAACACTAAACACAAGATCCTGGGTATGACGGTAAACTGCATCCAGCAGCAAGGCCTCTGATTGGGAGGTTGTGAGGAGCGTGGATTCATCTCTTAATTCCTATTATTCCCAGGCTCCTCCTGACCCGTGGTGATGAAACCTGTTAAGGGCCCAGCTAATAGGTAACCCCCAACCTGGAATTAAAAATAATTAAAAAATTAAAAATAATGATTTAAATTATTAAAAATTAAAACATAGTTAACCCCCAATCTGGAATTAAAACGCTATATAAAATAGACTTTTATAGAAATATACATTTTTGAAGGGAAAAAGATTTTTGCCATAACACCTTTTTGAAGGAAGAAAAAATTTATTACCAGCAATACTTTTTATATACAAAACTAAAAGACATCATCAGTTTTTTAAAATAAAAAAAACAATTTTCATCAAAATCTGACTCAATCAACATTCTCATTATAACCGAATATTAAAAAAATGTCTTAAAATCCCACCTTTTTGGCATACAGTAACCCACAGAGGTGTTGATATGCTGTTAAACAAAGCTCAAATTAAAACTCAAACTAAACACAAAGAAAAAAAAGATATCAAAATAATAATGTTTAAAAAATAACAATATTTTACGGGAACAAATTGGTATAGAACATTACAAGAATTGACAATACTAGGTAACATGGTGGCCCCCTGTTGGACAACGGATTACACACACACACACACACACACACACACACACACACACACACACACACACACATATATATATATATATATATATATATATATATATATAAGAAAAGATAAGGCAGACACGTTATTTCATGGTACATCGGAAGTATGGGCCTATTTCAGCGAACCATCACCAGCCCCCGTCTTTATTTTACAGAGGATTTTACACGATTCGTGTAAAATCCTTTGTAAAATAAAGACGGGAGCTGATGATGGTTCGCCTGAAATAGACCCAAACTTCCGATTTAACATGAAATAACGTATCTGCCTTAATTTTTCTTATATTTGTTCTATATGTATTTATATACATATATTTTTAGAGCTCTCTTAGAATGTTATCCTCCCACTGTATATACAGGATACTTCTTTGGATTCTCCTATACCCACACTGCATGTTGATATAATACAGATAACAAACTATTATTTGTATGTCCAAATATGCCAATTCATATAAATTTAGAGCTTATTTTTAATATAACGACTGGATAGATATGCTTCACTTTAATCAATCTAAAATGCAGAAATAACTAAATCGTTTGTCTTTTTACGTTTAAGAGCACAGGAAATATATTAAAATTCTTCATAATTCACAATTTTCCTGGGAATATTTTCACATGCATGTTGATATTTTTTAAAGGTAAATAGTAACTCTTCTTGCTGAATAGGCAATCCAAATTGTTCATATTTTTCATAATTTTTAACTTCAACTCCTTTTCGCAGCTTTCGTTTGCTACATCTTGCTGAATTAGAACATACCTCATGGATAGTTTGAGAACCACTTTTGTTAAGATAGGCATTTATGATGCTAGAATATTTTTTGATTAAGATAATGTTGCAGGGTAATGGGCCAAGAAGAAAGAACGTTTGCTTAAAAATGTGACATAAGTGAGAATACATGAAGAAAGAGAAAAATATAGGAGTCCAATGTTATTGTATTTTGCCAACTATTGTCAAAGTAACAAGAATGACTAATTTAGTGACAATGGCATTACTTTTTTTTTCTCAACTAAAATTTGATTTAATAAAGAAAACTACATTTCAAAAATAAATAATAGAATACTACATTAGTTTGATGCAAAAAAAAAGAAAAAATATTTCGTTTCAAAATGAGGTCAAAGGAAAGATTAAACAAAGAACGAAGGAAAAAAATAGTCTTTAATGAGAAAACTATTTCAAACTGGAATACAAGGTGGATCTAATTATCCATTTAAATAATATATGGTTAAAATAAATATACAGGCTTCTCGACTTACGATGAAATACTTTCGCTAGGAACTGAAAATTACATCCGAAGTTGAAAAAGTCGAATGCACTCGTAAGTATATTCTATGGAAAAACGGACATTCTGGTTCAATAATATTCATATTCTTCAAATCGGGTTAAAATTATTTCGACATTATCAAAATCGAATTATTAATTGAAAGACAAATATTAATCAAATAAAGTTTATAAATGGAACTGACATAAAATATTGTGCAATGAAAGATGTTAATATGCAATTCAGTTATTAGGTTGAGTCATAAGCAATTTCTATTTTCATTTATTGTTTGATTCGTTTTTTTACGACTTATAAACACTGTAAATTATTTAAAGCCAGAAAGATATTGTAATAATTTTTCAGGGGGGGGATAATACTTGTTTGAGATACAAGTCTTACTAATAAACCGATAGCTGGTGTGGAGAAACAAGGAGTGGATTCATACATTTACCAAGGGTATTTGCGCGTAAGTTAATGTAACGAACCCCGAGTAAGAAATTTGTGACTTTACACCACATCGCTCATTCAAAGTTACAGCACCCGGTAAGCGGTCATCCTTTTAGCTTTGACGTAGCCTAACTTCAGTGATCGTAAGAAAACCGTTGTTCGAACTCGATGTGCCTGTTAGTTCATTTTTGTTTATCAACTGTATTTTCAAACAATAACGTATAACAATATTTTAATGAATTATATATTTTATTCAGGTATGTAGTTAACATTTGAAATGATTTGTCGGCACATATCAGGTAGCTCTTCGATACCTTTTAAGTTAATGCCCGGAGGTTAAATGTGAAAGATCTTTCGTCGAATATGCCTTGTTTTCATGAGAGAAAGTTTTGCCCATCGAAGTGATTGCAGTGTTCAATAGAGGTAAATGGTTAATTGAAAATGGCGGATAAAGTAGAATAGACTATAGAATATGGTGTTTGAAGTAGAATAAACTACAGAATATGGTGTTTGAAGTAGAATAAACTACAGAATATGGTGGTTGAAGTAGAATAGACTATATAATATGTTGATTGAAGTAGAATAAACTATAGAAGATGGTGGTCGAAGTAGAATAGTCTGTACAATATGGTGGTTGAATAGAATAGACTATAGAATATTGTAGTCAAAGCATAATAGACTATAGAATATGGTGGTAGAAGTAGAATAAGCTACAAACTATGGTGGTAGCAGTAGAATAAACTACAGAATATGGTGGTTGAAGTAGAATAGACTATAGAATATGGTGGCCTAAGTTGAATAGAATATCAAATATGGTGCCCTAAGTAGAATAGAGTATAGAATATGGTGGCCTAAATAGAATAGAGTATAAAATATTGTGGCCTAAGTAGAATAGACTATAGAGTATGGTGGCATAAGTAGAATAGCCTATGGAATATTGTAGTCAAAATAGAATAGACTATAGAATATTGTGGTCGAAGTAGAATAGACTATAGAATATGGTGGGTGAAGTAGAATAGACTATAGAATATGGTGTGTGAAGTAGAATAGACTATAGAATATGGTGGGTGAAGTAGAATAGACTATAGAATATGGTGGGTGAAGTAGAATAGACTATAGAATATGGTGGCCAAGTAGAATAGACTATGGAATATTGTAGTCAAAACAGAATAGACTATAGAAGATAGTGGTCGAAGTAGAATAGACTATAGAATATGGTGATCGAAGTAGAATAGACTATAGAATATGGTGGGTGAAGTAGAATAGACTATAGCATATTTTAATCAAAATAGAATAGACGATAGAACATGGTGACTGAATTAGATTAGACGATAGAATATTTTGGTTGAAGTGCAATAAACTATAGCATATTTTAATCGAGGTAGAATAGACGATAGAATATGGTGTTTGAAGATGAATAGACTATTGAATTTGGTTGTTGAAGTAGAATACACTATAGAATATGGTGGTTGAAGTAGAATAGACTATAGTATATTGTAAACGAAGTAGAATAGACGATAGAATATGGTGGTTGAAGTAAACTAGACACACCGTTCGTATGGCTGCAGGATGCAGACTTGCGTTGTCATTGAAAGCACAATCTATTCGCATGAATTAAAAATGATTACTATTTTTGGCAACTTTATTCTTCATATAATAAAGTACAATTCAATTTTATTTTATTTTATATTCAAAATGGTTTGTGGCCACGCATATAGCTGAGCTCGTGTATCTATGCATAATTCGATAATGAAAATGGCAATCTAAATTATGTCTTATATCGATTTAGACGGCATATGTAAAATTGGGAAAATAGAATCTAGAAAGTTGTTTAGGAGTTATCACCCATTATTATATATCATGTTTTGTTTCCTGCCAATTCGTCATTATATATAAGTAAAACATCTTACATTAGTACAAAATATGCTCAGTTATTAGAAATAGCATTAAAAAAGAAGTGGCAATTCACTTTTATGAAAAGAAATTTCTGAATGTTTCCTTCAGATAACTTCCTTCTGTATAAATCTCTGTTGATGCTGAAGTTCTGTCTCTCGTTTCATATAACACATCTACAAGGACAATGGGGAAATTGTTGCCATTTTAAAAACAATTTCCAAATTTCGCGCATGCGCGTTGTTAGATTTTAATTTTGTCAATGGCACAGTATAGTGTTATTACATATGGCTACCAAACGCCTCAGACTTGATTATTATGTGAGCGAATGATCAAAAAATCCTTGTAAGTTAAATGATGAACTGGAAGCAAGAATTGTGGCAGCATTCACCAACCTAATGAAGGTAACTTTGCAGAAGATTTGCAGATTTCAAAGTCGTCAGTTGTTTGTTAATGGCACAGTATAGTGGGGTCAGTTGAGCACCATCAGTGAGAAAAATTGTACCATGACGCAATTCATTCTGCCAGAAATTTTGTAAACATTATCACTGCCTATGTATCTACATACGGTGTTGGGGATATTAATTCTAATTAACATATTCCTTCAAATATAAGCCAGAAACTATAATACCAACATTTCAGAGAGTTTGCATGTCAATACGAGGACAGTGCAGGAGATGCAAAAAGAGTAGGATAAGTTTAATATTGATTTCAAACGTATTTGGAGTGATCACTCTTGATAGCAACGTTATCCTCTTATCATAGGACCTCAGACTCAACACTGAGGCCTACATCAAGCACCTTGAGTAAGTAGTACTGCCTTAGGTCAAGTGGGTGGCTACTGGAAGAGCATATATCTTGCAACAGGATTCTGCACCATGCTAAACAAGCAACTGAACTTAGTCGCGGCTGTCAGACAATTCTTGCGATCCCATCACGCCTTACATATGGCTACCTAACTCCCCAGACTGTTAAGACTCTTCATTGTTACGTAAGCGAATGGCCAAAAAATCCTTGTAAGTTAAACGATGAACTGGAACCAAGAATTGTGGCAGCATTCCCCAAACAAATGAAGGTGTCATTTCAGAAGATTTGCAGGAGATTTCGAAGTCGTCTGGAGGCCATGGGTGAAGTCAATGGCGATTTCATGGAATAAGCCTACCTTCTAGTATTTCAATATATTTTTGTGTCGTTTTTTTAAATATATCTCTTAAAATGAAATATCAGTGTCATTTTAATTTTTGCGTAATTTAGACAATTTATCCAACGCACTTCTCTCTTATCAGTGAATAACTGGGGTAAGGAACGATTGTAAATTTCAACGCCTCCTAAACAAAACTGGTTTTATTTAATCCCTACAAAGGAATATTTCTGCTTGTCATCAGCATGGCTGATGTAAAACTCTAGGAAAACAACTTTTTCCCTTATTGGACTCAAATCTTCTATTTAAATGACGTGGAGAGCTTATATTGTATGCATTGCTTGGTCTACTGCTAATGAAGTTTGTTAGCTATGTCGGGCCTGACTATTCTTATCGTCAGAATTAATCTTGTAGATATATAAATTTACCATTCGTCCGTGCACTGAATACTTTCTGGTTTCTCTACTATGTACCTTGACATTATTGAAAATACTGAAATAAGGTTCTACACTGTAATCGAATAATATGGTATCTTGATGTCAGTTGCTTCTCCATTGATGCGACATGTTTCCCTCTATCCTTCTCCAAATATTTCCATGACAATTGTTCTGAAGATCAGTTATCCTAAGCGTATCAAAAGCCTAAACTGAAGCTGTTTACTGGTTTGGCAACTAGGTCTCACTGTTGTACTTAAGAACTAGCTCCATTAAATCTCAGTTGTATTCTAATAGTTTATTTGCTTGTAATTTTCTCTTGTAGATCTTTCTTCTAATTTCTTGCTTCCATGTTCCCTACCAATCTTAAAAGTTTGTAAGTTCAACATCTGTCACCTTCTTCTTTCTCCCTAAATAATGTCCCTGTATTTTTCTATTTTACTAAGGATGTGCGTTGTGGTGCAGTGGATATCGACTCGGAACGACAAATCGGGGGACCGAATTCGAATTACAGTCGAATCCTTGCATTCACTTATGCACAAATACCCTTAAGAAAGGTATCAATCCGTCTCTTCCCTCCAGTTATGGGTTAAAAAATGGGAACTTTCTATAGCTTTGGCTGACAACCAGTTTACCGCAGAAAGCAATGAAAACCTACTTAGGGATAATCTTCTGCCCAGTCTTTCGAGACATGATCGCCCAAGGCGTGTATCACGCATGGCAGTTAACTGACTGATTTTCGATTCCACAATTCTCCCACTAAATTCGTCTCATTTTGTTTCCTCTGTATAAACTACTGCTTTCTAGTTGCATTACTGCCTTGCTCTGGCTGAAATTTTGAAAGAAAATGTCTTTATTTCTAGATAACATCCTGATAAATAGCGATCACTCTACATTCACTTTCAAAATTGTCGTCATACTTTTCTGCAATGATTGTTTTATTATAAATCGTCTTGAAAACATCACGAGATACGTTAAATTGCTTCTTCACCGCTTAGCGAAATATACCATTGGAGCACAGATTAACGTAATATATAGCCAATCTATACTCAAACTGATGCCCGTTTGGATGTACCAGTTACTGTAAGTTCCGCAAGACGACTACATGCATAAGTAGAAAATCGGGATATCTATATGTGCTTCTCGGCTGACATGTCACCATACCCACCTGGAGCTGGTTAAATTAGTTGTGAAGTCACTACTTGTTTGACTTATGAAAAATTTCACCGAAAGGCTCTATCTTCCGACAGAGAGAGAAAAACAACGATAATGAGTTAATGAAAGGTCAAAATCAAGAGAAATATGCAGTGGGTTATAATGACTCTTCACCTTTTCATTTTTATATCTTGATTTAGTCTAAGTTGCATTAATATTATTTCCAAACCCTGGTTTGCCGTTTTTTTTTAGAACGGCATATAGAGTAACTGGTTGTTTCTGTTTTGCTTTCCATAATGTTTTGTTAGAGTTAATTTATCCAAGCTTTCTCTCTTCAATATGTTGCCAAGAAATTTCAGATGTCTGTATCTAATCCGAAGCACATTGGCACCTTTCGTTCTCTATTTTCTTAAAAGCTTCTAGTTATTCAGTCAGTCAGTTAAGTGCCATACGCGAAACACGCTTGGGCGATCATGTCTCGAAAGAGACATGACTGACTGGGCAGAAGATTATCCCGCAGTAGGTTGTCATTGCTTTCTGCGGTAGACTGGTTGCTGACCAAGACTATAGAACCCAATCTGTCTTGTTATTTAACCCATAACTGGAAGGAAGAGACGGATTAATACCTTTCCCAAGGGTATTTACGCACAAGTGAATGCAATGAATTCAACTGGAATTTGAACTCGGCTCCTCGATTTCTCGTTCCGAGCCGATATCCAATGCACCACAACGCACATCCAGTTATTCACATGCTGTATCTATTATATTATCAATATTCTTCTCTATGACTGTTAACTCAATTCTCCCCTCCATCTGTGAAGACATTGGTCAATGTTCCTTGCAATATGGGCTGATTGATATTAGAATTGAATAGTGATTTCATTTATTCTAACAAAATTCCCCGGTTCCTTGTTATTTTGTTTAGCTTTTGGAAGGCATTTTCACTATTTTGATACATCTTTGGATTTTTGCGTCTTATTTATAGTCAATTACCACATTTCTCAAATGATTACATTTCGGTATTTGCGGGTCTCCGAGGTTTCAAATTCATTGTCTCCCATTTGAGCGGTCCTTCTTGCTAATGATGATACATTGTATTCTTTCAATTGATGATTAATATGTTCTTTCTGTTTTCATTTAATATCTATTTTGTAGATTTCCTTTTAATTCATTTTATGTTATTACTAAATTAAAAGCGCACTCCGTGCGGACATTTCAGCTAGTTTCTGCGGAGGGCTAATTTGGCCTCCGGTTCAAAACTAAAGCGGCCTCAATTTCAGCTTAGAAAGCCACAAATGATCATTTTGAAGAAATGAATTTGAATTCCTCAATTCACTTCATAGGACATCAAAACTTCTATTTAACTTTGATTCAAGTTATAAGACCAATTCCAACCAAAAGACTGACTTAAGCCGAAAATCCTATTTAGGCCGAAATTCGAATTCAGACAGAAAATAGAATTTTTAAAACACAAAATCCGTGGAACTGAAGTTTAGTTCTTCCAATCGTAAATTCTGTAAAACTGCCGACTTGGCAGACCGCCTGCAGTCACTCTCTCCCCAGCGCTAAGTGTCTTCCCTGTGCCTCTTCTTTAAATACTTTCACAGCTTCTGCTCCGATTAACTTAGATCACCGTTGTACGAATTTGCACGAGATACTAGATTAGCAAATAGGTCCCACCCTTTTACAGTTAAACCGAAAAAATGTAACCGCAATTTCTACTCCAACAGCTTCTTTTCTCGCACTTCCCGCCTGTGGAATTCCCTTCCATATACTTGCTTCCCCGACAGCTACAATCTCCAGGAGTTTAAATCTAAGGTCAATAGACACCTCCTAACACACTAACTCGCATCTATTCTCTCAAACACTCTTCCCATCTACATCCTTACCCGTCTATCACCCTCCATCTGACATTTCTTATATCTAAACACTCTTTCTCACTACCATCTCCTATGTAACTCCCTGCGCAATAGTGGCAGTGGAATGATTAAAAAACATCTAACGTCACAAAACTTTTAATTTAACTGTTATACTTTGGCATTTTAAAGAAATACAATTAATTTTCCTATTTCACAAAATTTTCGAGATATTATTTTAAACCGAATTTAACAGGTTTTGTATTATATTAAATTCAATATAAATGAAAAGAATAATTAAAATCTTTCATTTATTTTGGTTATTTTAAAATTTGAATTTTTAACTTTTCCATCTTCATCTGGATCCACGTCCCAATAATGGATGTTCAAAAACCAGATTAAAGTATGATTTTTAATCCCGAAGACATCAGGATTCGAAAAAGATATATGTCGACGAGGTGCGACCCGAGTGGACAGACAAACACATGAACGGACAAACAGAATTTGCTGTTTATTTACTTAAAAGACTGTTTCCACCAATAACAAACCCTGATAGGACTCGACGTTCTCTTAGTGTCACTTCTCTTGTAATGCTAAATACATCCAGCGATAGTTAGGATTCGTGAGTCATCCAGTTTAACGGAGTCAGTACTCATAACATGTACGAGTTGCAGGTGTCACTTACAAGGTCGATATATTTATCAATGGGTCATGAAGTTATAATCTGCGTTACATTTCTTTTGCTAAAGAACAATGTATATTTTGAATATGCACATAAAAGTGCCAATGCCAGTCACTTTTACACAACTGTTTTGTTTGTAGAATTCCACGAGAGTTGACATAGTATAAAGTAGGCGGGTGAACAGTTATTTTAACTTTTCTCCCACAGCTAACGCCTAGGCAGTTATGACTCTAAAAGGTTGACTTGCCATTGTAAACACTAATAGGGTTTATTTATATAAATTCTAACGTGGGAAAAAACGGAATGTCAGAGATTTCTTTATAATATTTAATTTAAAGCCTTTGCACTTGAAACTGAATCTGTTCGTGTAATGGAGGTACGGCTGTTTAATGAATAGCTATAGGTTAAATAGTAAGACTTCTATCTAAGTAATTTATAGTCGTTCTCAAAAATGTTTAAGGCAATATACTCTTGAAAAAAGATATTTATTATTACGATCTAAACAGAGTTTCAACTTTAAATAAACTCTTGTAAACTCTTAATATTAGCCCTAAAAGTTGCATTTATGGTGTACCAAATTGGATATTACAACCAGGTTCCTGAAATTTTGAAATTAAAAAAATATAACTTTTTACATCGGTTCTATTAACAACAGACGAAACAAAAACTGATCTTTTAATTAATCTACGCAATGTATCTTATTAAAAGTATCAAAGCAAAACTTAAGAAGGATGTACGTAGTAGAGGAAAGTTTGCGATATCTATGAGTACCGTTATAATATTTAAATTTTCTTATTATCGGTGGATTAGAGAGTGGGGTCTGTAATGGCATCATATCACCAGCAAAAATGAGAATATTGGCCGGAAAAACAAAAACAGTTACAATAATTATATTTATTCATTTTAGAGTTTTAGGAATATATTTAATTTTTCTTATATAAAATAGATTTTCTTATGCTATG
Source organism: Ascarosepion bandense (assembly GCA_037127315.1). Classification (NCBI taxonomy): domain Eukaryota; kingdom Metazoa; phylum Mollusca; class Cephalopoda; order Sepiida; family Sepiidae; genus Ascarosepion; species Ascarosepion bandense. The sequence continues at coordinate 1,629,480 of JBBBDQ010001869.1, forward strand.
AAACAAGGTTACATACATTTCGAATCAGGAAACGAGAGTTGTAATTTCTGGCACACATTTTTTTTATAATCATATCGACTCGAGCAAGGCAGTCTATTGCCACTGGTGGGTAGGGCGTTAAATAGGAGGAAAGTTATGAGAAAAAGAGTGACAGGTTATAGGGCGTGTCATAAAGTGGATAAGAGAATGGTTAAGATACCGAGAGTGGAAGAAAGAAGAAAGCTCGGAATTGTTGACACTCACAGGACATATTGAGAGTGGAAGAAAGAAGAAAGCTCGGAATTGTTGACACTCACAGAACATACTGAGAGTGGAAGAAAAAAGAAGGCTCGGTATTGTTGACACTCACAGGACATACTGAGAGTGGAAGAAAGAAGAAAGCTCGGAATTGTTGACACTCACAGGACATACTGATAGTGGAAGAAAGAAGAAAGCTCGGAATTGTTGACACTCACAGGACATACTGAGAGTGGAAGAAAGAAGAATGCTCGGAATTGTTGACACTCACAGGACATACTGAGAGTGGAAGAAAGAAGAAGGCTCGGAATTGTTGACACTCACAGGACATACTGAGAGTGGAAGAAAGAAGAAAGCTCGGAATTGTTGACACTCACAGGACATACTGAGAGTGGAAGAAAGAAGAATGCTCGGAATTGTTGACACTCACAGGACATACTGAGAATGGAAGAAAGAAGAAGGCTCGGAATTGTTGACACTCACAGGACATACTGAGAGTGGAAGAAAGAAGAAGGCTCGGAATTGTTGACACTCACAGGACATACTGAGAGTGGAAGAAAGAAGAAAGCTCGGAATTGTTGACACTCACAGGACATACTGAGAGTGGAAGAAAGAAGAAAGCTCGGAATTGTTGACACTCACAGGACATACTGAGAGTGGAAGAAAGAAGAAAGCTCGGAATTGTTGACACTCACAGGACATACTGAGAGTGGAAGAAAGAAGAATGCTCGGAATTGTTGACACTCACAGGACATACTGAGAATGGAAGAAAGAAGAAGGCTCGGAATTGTTGACACTCACAGGACATACTGAGAGTGGAAGAAAGAAGAAGGCTCGGAATTGTTGACACTCACAGGACATACTGAGAGTGGAAGAAAGAAGAAAGCTCGGAATTGTTGACACTCACAGGACATACTGAGAGTGGAAGAAAACAGAAGGCTCGGTATTGTTGACACTCACAGGACATACTGAGAGTGGAAGAAAGAAGAAGGCTCGGAATTGTTGACACTCACAGGACATACTGAGAGTGGAAGAAAGAAGAAGGCTCGGAATTGTTGACACTCACAGGACATACTGAGAGTGGAAGAAAGAAGAAAGCTCGGAATTGTTGACACTCACAGGACATAATGAATGTAGTAGATGAGACATCGAGTAACACGGCTGACTGTTACCTGCAAATGAATGACATCACAAGAGCGGCTGGAATAGTAAAGAAAAATAAAGATTAATAGAAACTACAAAAGACACAGAACATAGATGTTTTGGAGTAATGTCCACAAAACATGATCCTGTTTCAGAGTACAACCTTCCGATACACCAATGCTGAACGGGATAGTTTCAGATCATACATTTTTTATGGCGCCCTATCTATAGGAATTGAATTTTCCTCCGTCAATAAACTCTAACCTGCGTGATTTTCGGGGACGCAGCTGTGAGGCAGTCAGGAGGCAGTCGTAAGTTAGGCGTGTGGCAGTCGAGACGCAGTTTAACTAGACAGTTCAAACGTACACTTCTATCTGCTGAGAACTAATACTCGTATTTGTATATATGTTCTGATATTCTAATACATTGGTTAAACCTACCTTCTTACTTTCCGTATTTTTATTCTGTACCCTAGTAGGCCAAAACACATTTCTATACCCACTTCTTATCAGGCTTCCGAAGGAGTTGTTTTGTGTACGGAATGTTTCCTCCCAATAAAATGAAACAGTAAAAGCCAAATAACTAGCACAGCTCAATGAGGTAAAACTGGCATGTAATAACTCCCACTGCTATGCCCTATTTCTATAAGAGCTATATCACACAGAATAAGGTGTATTGCTGAAACATCTTGGCTAAAGCTGCATAATCTTCACAATTGACTATCCGATTTCATATACCAAGCTATTATCCACCCAAGCATACACCACCTGGTGTTTCAAAAGAGTCACCCCTCTAGGCACTGACCGGGTTTAACGTTGCTTAATATAGGGTCTTAATATGATGTGCCTGTAATCAGAATCAGTCAGTTAAGTGTCATACATGATACAAGCTTGGTCGATCATGTCTCGAAAGCGACATGTCTGACTGGGCAGAAGATTAGGTTGCCATTATGTTCTACGGTAAACTGCTTATCAGCCAACGCTACAGAACCCAATCTGTTCTTTATTTAACTCATAGCTTGAGGGAAGCGACGGATTACATTTCTCAAGTGCATTTGCACGTAAGTGAATTCAACGGATTCAACCGGAATTAGAATTCTGCTCTCAGATTTAACGATCCGAACCGATATCCACTGCACCACAATATAATATTCTCTTCAAAATGTCAAACAAACCAAACCTCGTTTCTTTTCTTCCTTTCAGCGTTTGCTTTAAACATTCAAACAAGTTCAGATTGTTTACATGCCTTAAACGGTCACCATTCCTTTTTATGACGAAAAGGTTGCTGGGCTAGTTAGGTAAAATCAGTTGCGGTCATTTGGTGTCAATGGATATTTTTAGGACCCAAAACAACGAGAGACAGAGTGACAGAGAGAGGCAAGGAGAAGGAATACAGGATTGGCTGCAATTGAGAATTTTTCAAAAAGAGTTAGAGTTTAACCCTTTTTAGGAGCGACAGATAATTTGAGATTTACTTCGAATACCGGCATAAAAATATGTATTGCATAGAAAAATCATATCGCGGTTAAAAATTCGGAATATGTCAAGGAAAAAAAAAGAAAAAAATAAGATCATTACATTTATGAAGTAGATTAAAAATAGAAAAAAAAGTAAAAGAAAGATAGAAACAAAGCAATAAAACTATACCGAGAATTACTCCTTCACGAAACATTGATACATATATATATATATATATATCTGTGAAAAGTTTATGTATATATATATATATATATATATATATATATATATATATATATATATTAGTCATCCACATACAAGCCCATTTCGCTGTATCACAGCTCATCAGTGTGGTTAAACATATCCACTTGCCTCTGGCCGGGATCGAAATTCTACCGATTTGCATATATATATATATATATTTATATATATATATGTATATGCAATTTGTTATATATATTATATTATTGTATATTATATATGCGTGGTCCGCGCGTTGCCATCGCTACACTATTCGAATACACCGACCGAATGCGTATGTATGTGCGCAACGACACACATATACATATATATGCCGAGCCCCGCACTATTCGCATATATATGCCTATGCAAGTCCCAGTCGGTGAACGTAAGCGTGTGTGTCCTTGCGCACGTCAATGGGTGTACAAATGAATATATATGTCTGCGTCTGTCATGACGACAGATTCTCCCCCACTTCCACAAAAATACACGAATATACGCAACCCTACATATAAAAAATTAATCAGTTTGTCTGACGATCGCAAGAGCATGAAACCCAGGGTTACAAACTCACACACACACACACACACACACACACACACACACACACACACATATATATATATATATATATATATATATTATATATAAAGCGTGTGTGTATAAAACACATATGTATATATATATATAAAGCGTGTGTGTATAAAACACGCACATATATATATATATATATATATATATATGTGTGTGTGTGTTTATTTCTTTATATACATACTCCTAATGTATTTCTAGTATTATTACGTATTACATATTATATTTCACAGTTTATTTTGTGTCTAAGTTTTGTTTAAAGGCATGTCAATCTCTGTAATTATTTAATGCCAAAAATGTGTGGTTTTAAGGTATTATTTTTAATGTTCGGTTATTGTGAGAATTTAGAATTAGATTTTAGTTAAATGTTTTTGTTTTTATTTTTTTTATTATAGAAAACCGAAAATGTCTTCTCGTAGTTTTGTAAGTAAAAATGTTTTGCTGAGAATATTTTTTCCTTCAAAACTGTATTATGCTAATAATTTTTTCATCAAAAATTTATTGTTGGTAATATTTTTCCTTCAAAAATGATTATTTTTCTATAAAAATCTATTTTTATATATATATTTCTATAAAAGTGTATTTTTTTACTTCCACAATATTTTGATCCCTGTTTGGGGTTAACTATTTGCCCATAGCTAAAAGGTGCTCCCACTCTGGGTAAGGGTGGAGCTGAGAACAGCAGCAATTAAGAGGTGGTTCCATGCTCCTCACAACCTCCCAATCAGAGGCCTTGCTGCCGGATGCAATTTACCGTCATGCTCAGGACCTTTACGTTGCGGCTATATATTTTACTAGCTTGGCGTATATATATATATATATATATATATATATATATATATATTTCTGTTTGTGTGTATGTATGTATGTATGTCTTACTAAATTCGTTACGAGTGAGATGAACTCCTAAGTAATAATATTTTCCTTACAAGGTTACTACATTATTCAGGCTGTTAGATGTAAACAAATACACTGTTTAATTATACAAAACGGAGCATCTAATCAAATACGAGTTTCCATTCAAAGTAATATCTAAACAAATATATTAAAAATACATCTGTGTGTCTGTGTATAAATCGAATAAAGAAACGATGGATTAAAATAATGGACTTATAAACCTTATCAAAGATTTGGAATAAGAAGAAAAATTAAAAACTTTCAAGAAGACAAACTGAAAAAAAAAACATAAATGAAATACACACAGCCTCACACATATTTAAACACACAAGTGAACATGCGATCGTCTGTATGAGTTTCTGTAGGCGTGGGTATCTGGTTTTATTTGGCAGAATTTTTATTTAGACATATGCTGTACAGTATATGGATGCACACATAGGCGGAAAGAGAGCTACAGAGACAGATGCCAAGAGAGAGGGAGAGAGAGAGAAAGCTAGAGAGACAGATACAGAGAGAGAAAAAGCTACAGAGACAGATGCAGAGTGAGAGAGAAAGCTACAGAGACAGATGCCAAGAGAGAGAGAAAGCGACAAGGACAGATGCAGAGAGAGAGAGAGAGAAAGCTACAAGGACAGATGCATAGAGAGAGAGAGAAAGTTACAAGGACAGATGCAGAGAGTGAGAGAGAGAGAGAGAGAGAGAGAGAGTGAGAGAGAAAAGCTACAAGGACAGACGCAGAGAGAAAAAGCTACAAAGACATATGCAGAGAGAGAAAAAACTACAGAGACAGATGCAGAGTGAGAGAGAAAGCTACAGAGACAGATGCCAAGAGAGAGATAGAGAGAAAGCCACAGAGACAGATGCAGAGTGAGAGAGAGAGAAAGAGTGAAAGCTACAGAGACAGATGCCAAGAGAGAGAGAGAGAGAGAGAAAGCTACAAGGACAGATGCAGAGAGAGAAACATCTACAGAGACTGGTGCAGAGTGAGAGAGAAAGCTACAGAGATAGATGCAAAAAGAGAGAGAGAGAAAGCTAGAGACAGATGCAGAGAGAGAAAAAGCTACAGAGACAGATACAGAAAGAGAGAGAGAGAAAGCTACAGAGAGAGAAAAAGCTTCAGAGACTGATACAGAGGGAGAGAGAGAGAGCTACAGAGACAGATGCAGAGAGAGAAAATGCTTCAGAGACAGATACAGAGAGAGATAGAGAGAGAGAGAAAGGTACAGAGATATGCAGGGTGAGAGAAAATGCTACAGAGACAGATGCAGAGAGAGAGAAAAATCTACATAGACAGATGCAGAGAGAGAGGGGGGAAAGCTACAGAGACAGATGCAGAGAGAGTGAGAGAAAAAAGAGTTACAGTGACATATGTAGAGAGAGAGAGAGAGAGAGAGAGCTACAGAGACATATGCAGAGAGAGATAGACAGAGAGAGAGAGAGAGAGAAAGCTACAGAGACAGATGCAGAGAGATAAAGATGAGATCTGAAATCGTTCAAATGTATATATATATATATAAAATAGATTTGTCTGTGTGTGCCTCTATTCTTACGAACCTTCCTCTTCCAAAACCCTTGATCCGATTTCATTCAAGATTGGGTCACTTTTCGATAATGACGTGAAACTTTAGTGTCCGCAAACATTTCGAATCGAATTACAAGGTTCGGCAGAAATTACCGACAATTATCTGAGAATTTACACACTTTTCTCCTCCGAGACGCCTTATGCGAATTCAACAAAAATCAAGTAACTTGTAGATCAAGGTCCAAACATTTGAAAGAATTTTTGAATCAATGCACAGCGATCGTCAAAAATCAACGACAAACATATTTTCGGATTGTCTTTTGCGCACTTTTATGCATTTCTCCAAGACGCTTCACTCAAACTCAACCAAAATCAATTCACTAGTAGATCAATATGCGAACAAAAATTGGAATTGACACAAAGGGTGCGGCAAAAATTTATGGAAAATATTGCTTTTTGTGATCCTTTATTTCGTCGAAACGCTTAGTTATATTCCAACAAATATCGGGTCTTTTTTGTAACTTCTACCTAATTATATGCCATAACAATTTTACGTTTTCTTCAAGGTGCCAACTTCTGCAGCGTTGCATAGACAATGCATCCATATCTGCGTCTGAACATCATTGCAGCACATCACAGGCTCTAAAAATTTGAATTTTAAAGAACAAATCCATGAAATAAGTAAAGAGTGTATCTGAAATAAAAAAAACGGTTAAAAATTATTTCGGCACCCATGTATAAATAGCCAAATTAATAAATAATGTGTAAAATATCTGAAAAATGAGGCTACACTATCGCACATCGTGAGCGATTGCTGCAGAAATTAAACCATATGTATGAACATATATATATATATATATATATGTGTGTGTGTGTGTATGTGTGTGTGCATATATATATAATAATTAAATATTGTATGTCGATATATATATATCCGTGCATAGAATACTACTGTCGTATATGGTCAGCGCCCCTCCTGTTCATCTCAGTGTTCTTGATAGGCTCCAAAGGGGAATCTGTAATGTGATAGGTACCTGACGGCTCGACTCCAGCCTCTTTCTCACCGGCGGGATGTGGCTTACTTCTGTCTGTTCTATAAATATTTTCATGGCTTCTGCTCTGACGAACTTAAGTCACTTGTGCCCCTGCCACAGGATTTTACCCTTGCAAACTTACTGGTAACTGGGTCACCCCTGATTCACGATTATATCAACCAAATGCAGCCGACAATTATACTCCAGCAGCTTCTTTTCTCGCACTTTCCGTTTGTGGAACTCTCTTCCATATTCTTGTTTTCCTGACGGCTACAACCTCCCGGAATTTAAATACAATGTCAATACCTATATTTTATTCACTTGACTTTAGTTCTTTCTACATCAACGTGTATATCTTTTCCTTTCTCTCTACCTTTGCAACTGTCACTGGTATTCTCATCCTTCTCTTGCTCTCTGACACCCATTGTAAATGGTTCGTCTTTCTCTTTACGCTCTTCCTATCTAAACTTTTTCTCTTATGTAGCCCCCTGCACATCAGTGGCGTTACCGCCTTGCTTAGAGGGAAACGAATATATATATATATATATATTGTGTGTGTGTGTGTGAAGTGAAAACTTGTAACATTTACGGCAATTATGGCGTCAAAGATTCGACACCAGGAAAAAAACGCTAAAACCCGACAGACATTATCTTATTCACACTGATATTTATATAACATATTGATATTAGGAATTACCGCCTAAATATTCTATCTTTAAAGTATCTACTTCTTTAGACCAAAAGATAAATAGTACGATACAATTTTAATGTAGCATCACCAACATACGGATTAACTGTACAAGCGGTTAAACATAACGTTCTGGAAATTGATAAAATTAAAGATGCTATAAAATGTGTTCCTTGAAGACTTAACAAAACTCATAATTTCGACAGGATTCTTTAGAAGTTGCAAACGTTTGCTATCTAATTACATATTCGACATTAGTAGAAGCCCATCAACATTCTTGACAGACATTCCCTGTGGGATCTGTCTAATATTACAGGCGCGTGCCTATAAGCACCGTCTATCTTTTTATTTGTATGCCCTAGAAAATGCTCTCGACTCAGGCCTTAAGAAATTTAACATGTTTATTTCGTTATATCCTTGATAGTTGCAGAGCTCGAACCATGTTCAGACGGTGTAATGGTTAAAGGTTTGGATGGAGAAATTAGAGAGCCACGTTCATAATTCCATTCGGGCTAGGGAAATACACTTTAGTACAAATACCCTTGTAAAATGGGATGAATCCATCTTTTCTCCCCTCAGCTATGTGTTCGATAGTAGGACAGACTGGGTTCTAGCTGCGGTTGGGAACAAACACAAGAGGATAATTGTGTGTTGAAGCCGTTTTTTGTGGGGCATAGGATTAAACGATAACTAATGTCTGCTTATCATCATTCTGTCACTTAGTGTATACGTGGTACCAGCTTAGACACACATGCCTGTTAATATTCATGACAAGGCAGAAGTTTTTTTTAAATTTGGTTGGAATTTCATTTATACTATGGTTGGCAATGAAAGTTAAAGAACCGTATCTGTCGTGTTATTCAACTCATAGCTGATAGCAAAAGTGATGAACGTAAACATCTCCCATGAGGATTTGCGTGAAAGTGACTTCAACAATCCCGACTGGAATTCGAACACAGCTTAGTTGCACAAACATATAGTGCATAATGCAGTATAAAACAAACAAGCTGACTCCGTGAGGGTTGAGAAACACAAATGGACCTGAACAGATGTGTGTGCTAGAAAGCGCGCATTTATACTGAACAAGAAAAATCAATCTGATTCGTAATGCTCCTTTAAGAGGAAACCGCTTAACTGAAAAGAAAAATGACTTCATTTTCTATAGGAGAACTTTCAGTAATCTCTATATCTAAACTTATTTATAAATGGAACTTTGTCTGTGTGTGTCCGTGACCTATAGACTCCGACATGGCTGAACAGATTTTCTTAACAATTTACGCAGTTGTACTATAAGCGTTTGTAAATATATTTCGTTTGTAAATATATTTCGTAAAACCGAGTTCGAAAAACCGAGTTCGAATTCCAGTTTAAATTCATTGCATTCACTTACGCGCAAATACCCTTGGGAAAGGTATTAATCCGTCTCTTCCCTCCAGTTATGGGTTAAATAACAGGACAGATTGGGTTATATAGCCTTGGCAGGCAACCATTCTACCGCAGAAAGTAATGGCAACCTACTGCGGGATAATCATCTGCCCAGTCAGTCATGTTTCTTTCGAGATATGATCGCCCAAGCGTGTATCACGTATGGCACTTAACTGACTGACTATAAGCGTCTGCAAGTGTTCTTAGCTAGGTTTTGTGTCGAGGTACCCCAGATAAATATCGATAATCGAAAAAAACGGGTTACAGAAGGAGTGGTCCGGTTTTAATCATAGACAAAGACATAAGAAACGATATTCACAAGTTTCAATGTTGCAGTTCTTACAATAGTGCAGAAAATCGATAACATATATATATAAAAGGCAAGATGTTTGTGTGTATGTCTGTTTATCTGCCTGTATGTCTGTATTTTTTCAGCCCTTTTATTTTAGTTTTTGCTTCGGGTTTGGATCTAAGTAGGTATAATTGTAGTTCTTAGTCTCAGACAGGATAACACTTACTCAGTGGACTTATTTACCTTCAAAATTCAGTTTACGACGAAAAAACTTATTTGATATCGATACCAGGAAATCAAAATTTGATTTACATCTATTCATTTTTCTTTCAGTCTACAGTTTCGCTTTAACTGGAAACAACTATTGCATTTAGTTTTTTGTGCCAACATCTAAAGAGTCTGAGCTCCATGGCCATGGATTAGTTTTAAAGCTTTCATTACACCCGAGCAATGCCGGGCTATACTGCTAGTATATACTAAACCGAACGGATCCATTGCTGTCAGTAAAGCATAGCCAGCCGTCGACTCCTCGCCATCGACGCTTGTGTAATTTGTCTTATGCAAGTAGGCGTGTTGACCCTACGCAAACACCTTTATCAATCCACTTTATCTTTAGCTAACTAAGGCTATAGAACCGAATCTGTTTTACTATATAATCCATGGAGAGCAAAAAGATGGATTCCGTATGTGAATGCAAAATATTCAACTAGAATTCGACTCTCCGATTTTTCATCCTGAGTTGATATCCACTGCACCACAAAACACAATCAATGGTATTTGTAGATATTTAAATGGTCTCAGCTACGGTGTTATTGTCAAAAGTCATGTTATTTTCTATTAAAAAATGTACCACACACTGTAGTTTTTCTCTTTCTTGACTCATGTATTGTGATTTTACCTCTTTTTTCACCGCACGCAACAACAAGGTCAGAGTGAACATTGTTGAAAACACGCTATTTATAGCAAATGTTGTGATACAAGGTTTTTTTCTATTTTTGCTGTGACTGTGACGCGTGACTGAAAATAAAATGGACTGATTGTTTGTAGTCAATCGGATGTTTGACAAACCTTATACTGGAATGCCATGAATGAAATGTCATGGTTTCTGAACAACACCCATAAATGGCTCGCAACGTTTCTGACTACTTAGACCCTCATATGAACGCACAAATATACATAGACACAAACGAAATCACTCTTTCACCCCAACACACGAATAAGTGTAAGTCTATGAAAATATCTGTTTATACGGCTTAGCTTTGTTATATGACATTTTTTCACAAAGATATAAGTGACGAATCAATATCTTACCCAACAGTATGTTCTGCTAGACTTCCTCACTTATCAACATTAACAACAAAATAAAGATAATGTATTTTTTTTATCATTTCACCCCGAGCAAGGCGGAAACGCCACTGATGTGCAGGGGGCTGCATAAATGTAAAAAGATTAATTAGAGTGAGGGGCAAAAACTAGTTAGAAAGGAATAATAGAAAGCTGAGAAAGCAGGTGCGATGACAGATACATAGGTGGAGAGAAAGGGAAGGTTATACAGGGGTGGGGAGAGAGCTAGAGTCCAGTGGTTAGTAGATGAGTATTGACTTTGCATTTATCTACTAAACTTTAAAAATAAATACAAGGCTCGTGAGACACTGAATATAGAGTGTTACAGTCAAATAGTAATCATTAAATTTCTGCATGCTTTCTCAATACATGGTAAGGAGGAGTTAAAGTTTATTTATTATTAGATGCATTTACATCAGAATTATTATTATTATTATGTCATTTTTCATCATATTTAGATTTCTGCATTGGTCTCACTACCAACCAAGTCTGCGGGGAGACCTAAGGCAGGTAGTGGCGTGTTGTTATGACTCCATTTCATGTTTTTCTATCCTCCCTATCATCCCCAGCATTACATAGATAACGTTTTCCTTAGTGTGTGGGCTGTACTTAATAAGACAATTTTTTGTATATCTCTTAAGCTGGGGTTTCCAGGGATTCTTTCAATGTGTTGTTTTGTTCCATTTTTTATCATTCCAAGTGCACCTACTATCACTGGCACAACTCTTGTTTTCAATTTCCACATTTTTTCTATTTCAATTTCCAGGTCTTTATATTTTGACAGTTTTTCAAATTCCTTGATTGCTATGTTACAATCCGCTGGACAAGCCATATCAATTAATAGACAAGTTTTCTCCTTCTGGTTTTTAACAATAATGTCTGGCCTGTTTGCTTCAATTTTTCTGTCTGTGTAGATGGTGTAATCCCATAGAATGGTTACATCTTCTATTTCTGTAACCGGTGCTGGATGATGTTCATACCAGTGTTTGTTTACAGCTTTTCCATAATGTTTGCACATTGCCCAATGTAAATATTGCCCAACTCTATCGTGGCGATTATTATTATTATTATTATTATTATTATTATTATTATTATTATTATTATTGTTATTATTATTATTATTGTTATCAATGTTTTTGGTCCATGAAAGTTTCCGGAGTAGCCGTCATTTTTTGATATTGTTAAAATCAGGCAAATGTTTAAAAGGATATTATGCAGAACAATTAATCAAGTGCGTTAATCATACACAGAAATATGTTCAAGTACAACTTCGATTTAAAGAATGTCACATTGATTAAATGTGAAAATAACTTACATTGACAGAAAAAAAAACTAAAAATGAAACTATCGAATCATACTAATGTAAAATTTGAACCCGTACCTTTTTCCCAATATCTCATATTTTAAAAGTTAAAAATCTTTCACAGGTCAACATACATGGGCATAATTCTTTTCAATTAAATGAAAATGATTAACTCAAAACAATTTTTTAAAAATAAAGGAATAAAACATAAATTAATCATATAAAGCAAAATAAAACAATAGACAATGATTATATTCTTAACAACTTGACACAAACAATAGAAGCATTTGTCTATAATTCTCAGATGAAGTAGCATTTACATTATTTGCACTGTTCAGATTGTCTCCTACATCTTAATTTGCATTGACGAATATAATTAAATATCCCGTTTAATAACTAAACGGATAAACGGAGCGTTAACTCAAATATAATTACCCATTAAAATAAGGTCCAAGTGATATATATATATATATTGCACTCTTAGTTAGGCAGGTTAACGAATCGGTTTCTAGTTGTTTTCCATCTCTTGTTCTGTGTTGTATTTTTCGGACTAGGTCTGTTTTCCGATTTTTTGTAAGGATGAATTGCCCCACATCAAATTGAGTAATTTGGTATATGAATTTAATTGCCAGTGCGCTGCTTGTTATGTGGGGCGTACAACCTTCCATTTGGAAACAGGAATTGATGAACATGTACCTTCGAAAATACGATGTGTGGGGCGAAGTTGAGCGAGTGACCAACAAAGCTGCTTGTAACACCAGAGATGAACTAAATTCAACGAGACAATTTACAGGAAGTGTTTGATATTTCGAAATTGCCCGGATGTACTCGTTGAAACCAATGGTGATTTCATTGAATAAATTTACTTTTTTGTATTTGAAGATACTTTTGTGTAATTTTAGTTAATAGAAACAAAGAAGAGAGTACTGGATTGCTACCTGATGTCAGTTCTTCAATATGGCAGTGAATGCTGGACAATATCATCAAAGATGAAGGAAAAACTTGAAGCATTTGAAATGTGGTTCTACAGAAGGATGCTTCAGATATCATGGATCAAGCACGTGAGTCACGATGAGGTTTTGAAAAGAATGGAAACGAAAAGAAAATTAATACTGAGCATCAGGAAGAAACAACAAAAGTTACTGGGACATGCAATGAGGAAGGAGGGCTTGGAGAACCTGATACTAACCGACCAGATAGAAGGAAGGAAATACAGAGGAACACAGCCTGTAACCTACTTCACTGGCCTGAGCGGGTGGATGGTAGAACAAGGACTGCGTAGTGTAAAAGAAGAAAGCGTGCTAAAAGCTATCAGAGAAAGGGATACGTGGAAGGTCATGATCGCCTACGTCCTGTGAGATGCCAGTGCTTTTTTCGTTTTTACGCAATTTAGACGACAATTAATCCATCGCGCATACACACGCACCATATATATATTGATGATGATGTTCGTCCTTCGCAGGCAATGACCATGACTCCTGGTTACTAAACATTTGGGTGGGTACGGAAGTGACTGATAAGACCAATCTTTGCATGGAAGAGCCTGCTGCAGCAGGGGCAGGATATATATATATATATTTTTTTAATCATTTCACCCATAGCAAGGCGGAAACGCCACTGATGTGCAGGGGGTTACATAAATGTAAAAAGATTAATTAGAAAAGTGTGAGGAGTACAAACTAGTTAGAAAGGAACAACAGAAAGCTGAGAAAGCAGGTGCGATGACAGATACATAGGTGGAGAGAAAGGGAAGGTTATACAGGGGAGGGGAGAGAGCTAGAGGCCAGTGGTTAGTAGATGAGTATTAACTTTGCATTTAAATTTCTGGAGGTCGTAGCCGTCAGGAAAGCAAGAATACGGGAGTGAGTTCCACAGGCGGGAAGTGCGAGAGAAGAAGCTGCAGGAGTAGAATTGTCGTCTGCATTTGGCTAACCTGACTGTGAATGGGTGGGACCCAGTTGCCAGTCTTGTTGCACGAGTAAACACCTGTTGAGGAGGCATCAGTGACTTAAGCTCATCCGAGCATAAGCCATGAAAGTATTTATAGAAGAGACAAAGGGAGGCCACATTTCGACGATGGGGAAGTGGCTGCAGTCGAGTCGCCAGATCAGTACCTATCACATTACAGACTCTCCTTTGGAGCTTGTCAAGAACACTGAGGAGAACGGCAGGGGCACCTGACCATAAATGGCAGCAGTACTCCATGCACGGATGGATGGTTGGCTTGTATATATGCAGGATGGATTCAGATGGAAAAAACATCCTAACAAGAACTTAACCCTATAATTAAATGGAAAATAGTTAAAAATCTAGCACACCCACCAACTTCAAATATTGCTGTAACCTATGCCTTGATGAAAAAAAATCAACATTATCAAACACGAAAATAAATTGGACTTGTTGAATCTGAGGAAGGAACTTGTTTTCAAATGTCGACATAGGAGCAGCTTTAAATTTTGTTAAATTATGTGTGCTAGATTTTTAACGATTCTAACCCCTCATTCTTTCCTTTGAAGCGTTTTCACACACCACTATATTTTTTGTCGGACACTATCTTAAGATTCATGTAAATTCTTCTGTAGGCACACACTTCCACTTAACCATAGAATAACGTGTCTGTCTCAATTTTTACACACACACACACACACACACACACACACACACACACACACACACACATATATATATATATATATATATATATATTCAATAATGAATTAGAGCACTCTAACTACTGGCGCATGATACATCATACGCTAAAAGTCTGTCTTCTTTTACCAAGCGCCCATAGCTCAGAGGTAGAATCGGTGACTGACGCTAATTCGGTTTCAATCCTGGATAAAAGCAATCGGATGTCTAACCGTACTGATGAGCTGTGATACAGCGAAACAGTTCTGCTGGGTATGACTATATATATATATATATATATATATATATATATATATATATATATATATATATCTGCGAGTGTGTGTGTGTGTGTGTGTGTGTGCAAGTGTGTGTGTGTGTGTGTGCAAGTGTGTGTTATGCAACAGGCTGTTTAATTTTATACTTTTCATTCCTTTTCTCTTTTGAAATTTGAGCACTTTTATTTTCCATTGACACAACTTCGGTAAACAAACAAACGAAAGTAGCATTTGAAATCCAATCTCAACCTACCACTCAGCTTCTATGAACACCAACCCCCGAACCATCCAGATTTGTCTTTATGCAAAGAGAAACGACTACGGATGGCGACTGAGGAAGAAGAAATCATTTACTCAGGTGCTTAATTAGGCCAACATACGCGCCATTGGATATAAATGTCAGTGGGTGTATTACGCCACTAGGACTCCAGTAAAAGTAAACAAGTGCACCACCTGCATTTTCTAAGCAGACCTCTTCAAATACAACGCCCAGCTGAGTAAAAAAAGGGATACAAAAAAAAGGCAGAGCGAATAAATATGCATTTTAAAGAATGTCGTAGAAGAGAAGATGAATGTTTGAAATAAAGGAGGTCAGAGAATTTCAATCTCGTATTAATACTGTATATTACATGTACGTGTTCATGTCTCTCTTTGTATATATGTATCTATGCTATATTACAGAAATTACATCCTTCCTAAGATTAATCTGATACGCCAATAAATGTACTGGATATATGAGGACCAAATGTTTACAATGATTATATAATACGCATTTTTACAACTGCTAGGAAAGAATATAGAAAAGCGATTTAATGAAGTGTTTTCTTGATTACCGAGACTTAAATTCGATATTCTTTGCCCCGATATTTTTTAAAAATTAATCTAAAATGATTCACTGTATTCTTACATCCCGTAAGGTATTATGTAAATATGAAATATTTGAATTGTTTTAAGAAAAACCGGAAAAAAATTTCACCGAAATCTAAAGGCGTTTTTGAATTGCATAAATTGTAGCTTAAACGCTAAGTAAAATATGCAAATACAGGAAAATTTCGTTAGAAATAAAGAAATACTGAACTCAGTCGAACATTTTAGTTGCTTTATGTCCTTCCTTCAACTATAATGAACTTCCCAGAATTCCATGTAGGTGATTGGACATTACATAGCAGTCGAGCACATTATTCATATTTTTTAATTCCTTGTTACCTTCCACAGTTCCTGAAAAATATCTCAGATTATTCTCATGTCAATGCAGATTTCTGTAACTTATTTTCCGCTGTGCGTAAAAGCACGACCCAAATAATGCAAATTTTGTGTCGGGTCTAATTTTTTTTTCACAATCATTCTTTTTTCTTTGCTTTAATAATTGCCTTTACAATGTAAACGCCGTGTCTCTGTTTCAAATACAATTGAAATTTACTATCATTTCAATATAAATACAGCACCATGTTCTTACAATATTAATGATAACTAAAATTAAATGGAAAAAGTTAGTAGAATTCTATGAGATAAAACAGTATGAAAGGCAGAAATTGCAATCTAAAAATGGAGGAGAAACTGAAAAATCATGAAAGAAGGGGATAGGTAAATAAACAAATGGAGGGAAACACTTTTGAAAGGTATATATATATATATATATATATTGGCACATTATTAAAAAAGAATGAAGAGAAAATATATCGCGGTAGCATCAAATCAAGATAAACAAACGCCTATTGAAATGGGTACCTAAATAAAATATACAAATGGGTAGCTAAACAAAATATGAAAAGAAAATAAC
This sequence comes from Ascarosepion bandense, assembly GCA_037127315.1. Classification (NCBI taxonomy): domain Eukaryota; kingdom Metazoa; phylum Mollusca; class Cephalopoda; order Sepiida; family Sepiidae; genus Ascarosepion; species Ascarosepion bandense. The sequence continues at coordinate 1,646,339 of JBBBDQ010001869.1, forward strand.
ATAAACGGATTCAGGAAGACAGAGTAGAGCAGTTGACGTTCATTTAAATGTTTGAAGATTGTAGGTTGCACCGAAGCAATTAACATAAAAATATTTAAAAGAGTAGCAGTATAGCCCGGCGTTGCTCGGATGTAATGAAAGCTTTAAAACTAATCCATGGTCCTGGAGCTCAGACTCTTTGGATGTTGGCACAAAAGACTAAAAAGCAATAGTTGTTTCCAGTTAAAGTGAAACCGTAGACTGAAAGAAAAATGAATGGATGTAAGTCTTAGATTCAAATCCGAAGCAAAAACTAAAATAAAAGGGCTGACATACAGGTAGATAAACAGACACACACACAAACATCTTGCCTTATATATATATATATATATATATCAATAGGAATGGATATACGGAAACCAAATAAGAAAAATTAAATAAAGAAAGATTGAGAATATGTAGGTTTAGAAGGAGAGGTTGAAACTACCTAAATGGGCGAAGGAAAGAAAATCGAAAGTGGAAGGGAGTGGATAGAAGTAGACACCAAGTCTGAAAAATGGTCTCTAGTGAAGACAGATAAAAGGAGGTGCGAAAAATTAGCATACTAGTGGGATAAGATGGGAAGAACGGGGGAGTAAATAAATATTAATAAAACAGGAAAGTTAGCAGGAGTGGTAGTAGGAAATAAGACAGGACTGCTGGTAACCAACGACACCTATCGGAATGGAAGTTCAAGGAATTTAGATATAACATGGATATAATATAGTCTTGCAACAAATAGAATGGAATTATCTTATCAACAATTGAGTAAAGAAAAGAAATAATAGCCTTAACTTAATCTAATTTAACTTATCACAGAGCTAGGAAAATAAAAATAAAAATAAAATTTTGGCTTAGAAATTTGAATTATGAATTGATGTATAAATTTGCTGGTGACATTAGTCACGTGTTGTTTTGTTTGTATTAAACTTCTCCTCCCACTATATCCCGACAAATGGAAACGGAAATACTTATTATAGTGGGCTATCCTATGTTGCCTCCCCCTCCGCCTGGCCTTGACTGAACTTTCATTCCGTAGTAATACGACATGAAACAAGTCGAATAGGGCCTTCCGTCTGATGAAGTCGGTGATTGTTGGCAACAACAATTATTGACTGAAATAAATTTATTACGGAAATATGACCGGTGTTTAAAGTTTTTCTTAAAAGAAAACAGTATATATATATATATATATATTACCGATTTTCTGCACTATTGTAAGAACTGCAACATTGAAACTTCTGAATATCGTTTCGTATGACTGGAAACAACTATTGCTTTTTAGTCTTTCGTACCAACATCCAAAGTGTCTGAGCTCCAGGACCATGGATTAGTTTTAAATATTTCGTTACACCCGAGCAACGCCGGTCTATGTTGCTAGTTTCTTAAATAAAATCGTATTTATCATCAATAAGATTGGGGATATTAGAAACGTTTTCCTAACATTTAATTCTACACGAAATTATTTTTTAAAGGTTATAATTCACTTTGAAACGGTTTTTGATTTTAATTTCTGTAGAAGAACATGACTGCCGGGAATAGAGCTTGAACTTGCCACTAATAAATAATAACCTTTCAAATTACATTCACCGAAATCATAAGTAATATACACCCTTGTACAAAATTGATTGAAACAATGTTTTAGTTTTCTTTCTTTCGTCATACGCTCAGTTTTAGACCCACTGGAGTTAAAAGGGGTAAACCATTTCTATATTTTCCTCAAGTTAGACCATTTGCATTGAAGTGCAGCAATGTGAATCTATTTTTGTTGTGTATGATGAAAACTGTTTGGCCTTAAAAAGATTGCGTTATCCGTGATGGTATCACGCCCTGACACTATTGTTCTACTACCGTTTTCTGCGATAGACGTTATTAAAAAAAAGGTTACAAAATTTGTAACGCTGCACCAACACACTGGCAATCCTTACAAAGAGCCGTGGGTATTGTTATGGTCAGCCTTTCAAGTCTCCGTTGTATCATTAACAAACTGGATCAGTCAATCCAATATCTAAAGGAAAATGTGGGCGGAAAAAAACCCCAAAAAAACAATGCCAAATGACGACATATACGAAATCAGAGAAAATGTGAATGATCCAAGACACCATTCGCTTTATTTCAAATATGCGTTTCGGTGCTGTAGACATCAGCTTGGGACAAGAAGTAAGAGAGCTGAGTTCGAATTCCAATTGAATTCGTTGCATTCACTTATCATGGAGATAGTTATTAAACGATTGCTTCTCCCACCAGCTATGGGTTAAATAGCAGAACAAATTAAATTCTATAGCCTTATTTGGAAACCAGTGTAGCGCAGAAAGTAATGGCATCTTACTGCGGGGAAATTTTCTGCCTACTCATGTCTCTTTCGAGACATGACAGCCCAAGCGTGTATCATTATGGCTGAATTTGCACAAGGTGCAACTTTCCGGACATTAGTTTTAAAAAATTGGTAAATTGATCTTCTTGTAATTTATACCCTTTGAGATCTTTTTTCAATGAATTCTGCCGAATCTCTTTTTTCTTGGCAATAAAATGGGTTCAGATAGGCTCTGAAATCTTTGGATTGAATTCATAGTCAAACAGGCGTACATCTGAATCCGCACGTGTGAAGCTTATTTAATGCCTTTAATAACGGCTCAAGAATATCAAGAAAACTATATAGTAAGTGCTCTGACTACATGAATTTACTATATTGGCATAAAAATCCCAGTTTTTTTACTGTTGAAATAATTAAATTTAACCACCACCTCTACTAAAACAGTAAATTTTCTCTCACTTTTAAGACTTCTTTTCGTTTCCTTAATTCCCTGAAACTTTTCTTAGGGTGAAATGATTAAATAACAATAAAAATAAATCGAAACATATACTTTTGGTTGTTCGGAATGTTTATAACAATTTTTAGTCGTTCACGTTCTAAGACGTTAGAACGTGTAAATTTTTATCGACAAATACATTATTCTTGAATCTCAGATTAGAGAACATTTCTGGCTAAAGAAAATTTAAAATTACTTCATTCATATCAATTTTTCAATCATCTGAAAATGGAAGACACTTGATGATTTTTAATTATTGTCAAAGTAGAAATGCCATAACGCTTCAAAAAGATATTTCATCAAACATCAAAAAAGATATGTGCCTTATACGGTGAAGTTTTTTAGCTGACAGAAGAGTACTGAAGTAGTTCACTATGTTTAGTTAGGTATTGTAGCCTTACTGATGAAGAACACGCAGACGGAGGCCTCGCTAAAGAGGACGACCAAATCAAACACATTGATTGAGAATAATCCGTATTAAACAACACTGGAATTGATTGAAACACTAAATTTATGAAAATCAACCATTCATGAGAACATAGTAAAGCTTGGGTACTTAAATCGCTACGATGGTTGGATATTACATGATCTGAATTAAAATACTATTTTAAAGAAAATTTCCATCTGTGATTGGCTATATAAACGCAATGAAAATGCACCCTACTTTAAGCATATTCTGACGAGTGATGAAAAATAGACCGTTTACAACAATGTCCAGCGAAAAAGTTCCTCAATAATCTGTTAGAGTATTTTCTACAAATCAACCAAAAGTATGGTGCTTGCAAGTGAGAAACTATAAAATGACAATTTCCTATATAAAACGCCCATGGTCGAAAATAATTTCAACAAAAAGGATGTTTGTGGATATTTCTGAGATAAGGTGGTATTTACATTATTCAGACTATTGTCCTCATCTTTGTTGCCATTTGTACGACGTTTCAGCCGTTGTACACTCCGGTTTTCTTCAGGTGCGAGAAATTTCGAACCGAAACCTTTAATACAATCGCTGGGGTATATGAACTCCATTCTTTGCGAAAAGCCTCGATTGGAAGTCATAAGTTATCTCTCTCTAACCCTGAAACTTGTTCACCACTGCGTTGACTGGTATTGAGTTCACAACTATAAGAGTCAAATCAGGAACTAACCAATGTCTATAGTCACTGGGCCATAGGGCCTTTAAGATGAAAACATTAGTGCGAATAATGTAAATACTGTAAAAATAATGTTGTTGACAAGAAGAACCATGTGAATGATTGGGAGATTTTTTCCAGAGAATAATGACATTAACTCAACTAATGTTTATGTCACGGTTCATTCAACAACGCTGTGATACTTCCACAGAGTGGTCCTGGGCATCACGGTAAACTGCATCCGGCAGCAAGGCCACTGATTGAGAGGTTGTGAGGAGCATGAAACTACCTCTTCATTGCTGTTGTCCCCAAGTCCACCCTGACCCGGAGTGGTAGCTCCTGTTAGGGTCCTAGCTATTGGCAAATAGTTAACCTCCAAATTGGAGTCAAGGAACTATGAAAGTATAAAAAAACACTTTTGTAGAAATATATACATAAAAATAGACTTTTATAGAAAAATATACATTTTTGAAGAAAATTATTGCCAATAACACATTTTTGAAGAAAACATTATTGCCGCAACACATTTTTCAATTAAATAAAAAAGAATAAAAACAAAATAAAATTAATTTAAATCTGACTATATCAACTTTCTCACTATAACCAAACATTAAAAAAGATAGAAAAAATACCTTAAAATCCCACCTTTTTGGCATTAAATAACCCACTAAGATTGATATGCTATTAATCAAAACTCAATATACTCAATATAATACTTCCACCGTGTCTAATATCTTCAGGTTTCCTGCTTTCCAAATATAAGAAGAAAGAAGTATCACTCTGTGGAACAAGCTTCAATCTGTCAGTTAAATGCCATACGTGATACACGCTTTGGGCGATCATGTCTTAAAAGACACATGACTGACTGGGCAGAAGATTATCCCGCGGCAGGTTGCTATTGCTTTCTGCGGTAGACTGATTGCCAGAACCTAGAACCCAATCTGTCCTCTTATTTAACCCATAACTGAAGGGAGAAGATATGTATTATATTATTAAGTAGTAATTAGTGGATGATCAGTTTATCACTTCATAACAAAAGAAAAGCGTTCCCCTACTTTATGTCCAATAGAAGCCTTAATCATGTTTTCAACTATTATATTCAGTCAGTCGGTTAAATGCCATACGTGATACACTCTTGAGCGATCATGTCTCGAAAGAGACATGACTGACTGGGCAGAAGATTATCCTGCAGTAGGTTGACATTACTTACTGCGTTACATTGGTTGATAGGCAAAGCTATAGACCCTAATCTGTCCTATTATTTAACCCATAACTGGATGGAAGAAATGGATTAATATCTTTCCCAAGAGTATTTGTGCGTAAGTGAATGTAAGGAATTCAATTGGAATTCGAACTCAGTTCCCCGATTTGTCGTTCCTAGTCGATATCCACTGCACCACAACGCACATCCCATCAGTATACTTCCCTAAACACTGTGAGCTTAAACTCTTTAAGTTAAAAGTCTATCATTACCTACCTTTTTATCCTAATAATATCTACTACCTTATATTTCGTATTTCTTTTCATGTCCTAGACCTCATTAACCGCTACCATTTTAACAGAAAACCCCTACGTTGAGAGTTTTGTTTTTGATGAATTTAAATATATAAAATATCGAATTTTGATATATATTTTTAAATATCGGCTAATTTTTTTTAAGGTTTGTCAACATTTTGTAGGTTATTTGAGGCCAAAACAATTTTTTTGGATTGTAAGCATAATTTTTTTTCTTTTGACAGCGAATATTATAATAACAAATTTTAGAGATAATACTGTTTTGTAGACCCGTATTCTACGATTTAACTCATAATTGTGAGATAAAAGACTTGGACACTTTTCCCAAGATTATTTCCTCCTGGTAAAATAAATAACCAGACTAGAATTCGAACCCGGGTCTCCGTTATTTAATTCCGAAACATCATACATTACACCACACGCACATGGAATCTTACAACACCTGGTCTTCCCAAGCGGTTACCTTTCCAGTTATTAAACCTGTTTACCTTCGGGGATCTGACAAGAGCGGCAGTTTGAATGTGATACGTCCATAAGTATTTTAGAAGTATTGGAAAAGTAATAGCAGGAGATAAAGTAGAAGACGAAGGAAGATGAGGGAATTGATTTAACGTTATAAGTGAAATCACTTCCCCAAGTTTCGATGTCTATTAATAGAGGCGAAATCGTGGAAATACTTAGAAGGAAATATCTTAATTATATACGTACACGCATGCACATTTATAAGTCGTCAGCTGATGCATAAATACGGATCAATCCGATAAATGTTGATAAGTTTCATGGCAAACAGTGAAGTATATGAATGGGTGTTTGTACGTCTGCGCCTTTGATGTGTGTGCAGGCGCGTCTAAATGCGCACGTGTTTCTGTGGGCTTTTCAACGTGTTTGCATGAGTAAAACTTATCGGCTTTTAGCGAATCTTGTCAGCATGAGGCTCCCTGCCAATGGATTCTTGTACTTCCATTCTTCACCGTAAAATGAGCCACAACCTTGTTAAGTAAATAGTTTCCTTTATAAAGCAACGCCTATTCACAAAGATCTGCAAAGGAAAAAACGTCAAGGAGACGAGAGTTAACATCAATCGCAAGTTGAACAGTACATCTAAGAGATGCAAGAACAATAGATAGAATTGGCATAAAAAGGCGTTATTTTCTTAGCAATACTTATAATAATTCTTGTCGTTTTTCTTGCATATCTAAAGCAAAAATATCTATAATATAAATTTATATATGAATGGTGAACAAAATATTTAAATTAGGAATAGAATAGTTATATTCTTTCAGGATAAATTAAGAGAAAGTTTTCAGTAAACCTAAGAAAGGAATTTCTAAACCGCTATAAAATATGGATGTGTAATGTGGTGTAGTGGATAAGGGCTCGGAAAGAGAAATCGGATAGATTAGTTTAATTCGTTGCATTTACTTACACGCAAATACCCTTGGGAACGGTATTAATGCCAGTCCGTCTCTTCCCACCAGCTATGAGTTAAATAGTAGAACAGATTGTGTTTTACAGACTTGAGTGGCAACAAGTCTACCACAGAAATTAATAGCAACCCATTATGGAAAATTATTCCGCTTATTTGATCATGGTCGGCCAAGAATTTTAAGTCCTTATATATTGCAGTGAATGCTAAACAAGAATAAAGACGGGAAATGAGTTAAAAGAGATGCGGTTCAAGGGCAGAGTACTGAGCTAGGAGGACGTTTCATATAAAAACGACTGATTTGCTTTTTTTTTACTGTTTATCAATATTTTGCTTGCCAGAAAAACATTTTAGATTGTAAGATTTTTTTTTGACATAGTAATTATTTACTGATAAAAGTTTTACTAATTGACTCATAATTGGGGAGAGGGAAAGTAGATTCATCTCTTTCAGAAAAGAAGTGAACTCGACTGGAACTAGAACTCGGCTTTTCGATTTTTAATTTCGAACAGTTTTCGTTGACGACGCCCAAACATCCAATTTTAGAGCATCTGGTATTTACAAGCGGCTCTTCATTTAAGTGTAGACCAGGCTCGAGAGTGCTTAATTTCGGTGATCTTCCGAAAACTTTTTTAAAAATCATTTCACCCAGGAGGTAAATATAAGAAGAAAAGACTGGGTACAGTGGGTATTGATGAAAGGGTAAAAGATGAATGGGACTCAAGAAGGTAGTAGATGGTAACTGATTAAATTTGCTGTTGATTGTAGCTATCAGCAAAGCTAGTAAACGGAAGGAAATTTCACAATTAGTGTAAAAGCGGCGGTTAGATTTAATTATTTAAACAGTAAAAGAATGGAACTTAGATGTCAGACTAGTAACACGCTGAAACTCTCGATTACGGGGACCCAGGGAAAGAAGTTCATCAAAGCAGAAACCATAAAAATATTTGTAGAAAAGACAGTGGGAAACCACGTCACATCGATGTATAAAAGATCAGAAAAAGACACACTGAAACGCATAATGAAGAAAGGGAACTTACAAAATTTAAGCTAGAAACAACTTACAAAATTAGCTAGAAACAAAGAAGAGATTGCTATGTGATATCGTTTTTACAATATGGCAGTGAATGCAGGATAATAATAAAGAAAAACCTGAAACAACTGAAATGTGGTTCTACAGAAGGATGCTGCAGATATCATGGATCGGACATGGGAGCAATGATGAGATTTTGGAAATGATGGAAACAAAAAGGAAATTAATACTCAGCATCAGGAAGAGACAGCTGAAGTTCCTGGGACATGCAATGAGGAAAGAGTGTTTGGAGAACCTGATACTAACAGGCCAGATTGAGGGGAAAAGAGACAGGGGAAAGCAGTTGATAACATATTTGAAGGACCTAATCAGGTGAATGATGGAACGAGGATTGCATGGTGTAACAGGAGAAGGCATGACAAGAGCCACCAGGGATAGAGAGACGTGAAAAAAGCCATGATCGCCTATATCCTGAAAGGACAAGGCACATAGAAGAAGAAGAAGAAGAATAGAATCAAAACAGCCACAGAAAAAAGTGCAAATAACCTAGCAAAGAGCTTAAAGCAAATAGAACGTAGAAGACAAAAACTTGGAAGGTATAGTAATATTTGTTATGATCTGAAGAAGACAAGATTTTATGTAAAGTAGTGACTGTCTACCTCTTGAATAAAATTTTCTTCTCTGTCCAATGTCCCTTCAGAATGTGGGCGATCATGATTTTCAAAAGATTATCTGTATTTGCCACTCTTAATAAAGTTAATATCTTCTATTTTCTCTCTCTCTCTCTCTCCTAATCTCTCTCTCCTAATCCATCCTATGACAACAGTTTACACAGTTTCCTATGGTAGATTATTTCCTGCTATACAATAAAAGAATAAGATTTGCTCTAAATTTTGTGCATATATAATAAAATTATTTGCTAAGAATTAATGTTGTAAATTTTAACTAACTCTATAATGATTTTAGTAGTATGTCCTGATACCGAGCAAAAGCAAGGAACCGGATCTTTGCTCTATAACGACCAGAAAGCAAATGAACAAAAGTCGTTTCTGCGCAGGTAGATTCGCGCAGATGTTCCGGTTGAAAAATAAAAATTAATCAAATATCAAATTTCCATTTCGCGAGCCTACGCGAATTTTATTTACCAGCCAATGGGAAGCCCAGAATAAAATACAAGTGTGAAATCCCAAAATACAAGTGTGAAATCCCAAGACGAGCTGTTTTGATCCAAAAAGCAGATATAAAAAACCGAGACAAAAGGCACTCAGACAGACAGACAGACACCCCGGCAGAGACCAAGGAAAAGAGAGTAACCAATCCCTTTGACCAAAGTCAAGCGGCTACTATATTCGCCTGCTTTATCTCTTTACCTTCTCCACTCTCTCAAAAGTACTTACTCAACTAAGGAGAGACTACTTCAAAGACATTCCTCACATACCTCTGCTCCCCACATTCCTAAACACTACTTATCTTTTTCAGCATTATATTTTTCATAAACATTTAACTTCCGTTGAACCTATATTCAAGTATTACTTTAATTGTAAAAACATTAATTGATATGTGTATATATAAAAGTTTATTTTCTACTCAAATTGTCTTTCTTGATTTATAATCATTTTATGACTTCTAGTGGGCTATCTACCACAAGACCAAATTCCGTTAACCTGCAACAATAAGCAACCCACTATAAGTATACTAAATGTAATGCTTGATTAATTCCTGAGCTATGAAAATCAGTTTTATTAGTTCTCAATTATTTTTTATCAGACTAATGTTATCAATTAAAGAAAAGATCAAAGATAGTGAAAATATTTCTTTAAAGAAATTGAATGTTATTCATTCAAAAGATCGACATCCAAATTAGCATAAGACACGTGTAAGAAATTCAATCTTCCAGGGATTTTCTATATCAAAACTACAAATATTCGAGTTTCAAACAATAAGATTAAAGTAAACATCGGATTCTTTGTTAAATAAAATATTTGTATTTACAATCATGTGTAGAGGAACTCAAATGAATTATAAAAATTAATCATTGAGTTAAAGTTTTAAGTAGTTAGTACACAGAAAAATGTGTGCTCTAAAAAAGACATTTAAGAGTTGGTCCGCAGAAAAACTATGGTTGTGAAAAGGCTTTGATAATTATCGAATATTTACTGACAGTCTTTGTGTTTGTAAATCGCTCGTATATGATCGCCAGTGAAGATTTACTGATCATCTTTTCTGTCGTTGTTAAATATATTTCATTTGAAATGACCGACATCTATAACTTTCAGTGAACACTGTGGGTGGAGGAAAGAGCTATGTATCCAGGATTTCTCTTGATTTCGGATTGCAGATTGTCACATCGCTTCTCAATGAACGTCTACAATCTATTTGTTTTAGAAGTATATTTTTTCCCGAAAGAAGGCCTTATAGATGTAGTTTTTTTTTTCTAATTCGTCAAATATTTCACATAGTGATATTTAAATGGTGTGTGTTTTTGTTTTTTTTGTTCGGATGAATTAAAAATAGGGTATACTTCTTATACACGCAATAGCAGTATAACCCGGCGTTGCTCGGGTGTAATGAAAGCTTTAAAACTAATCCATGGTCCTGGAGCTCAAACTCTTTGGACGTTGGCACGAAAGACTAAAAAGCAATGGTTGTTTCCAGTTAAAGCGAAATCGTAGACTAAAAGAAAAATGAATGGATGTAAGTCAAATTTTGATTTCCTGGTATCAATATCAAATTTTCTGCACTATTGTAAGAACTGCAACTTTGAAACTTCTGAATATTGTTTCTTATGTCTTTTTCTATGAGGGTATCAAATTTGATTAAAATCGGACCACTCCTTCTATAACCCGATTTTTTCAAATATCGATTTTCGATATTTATCGGGGGTACCTCGACACAAAACCTAGCTAAGAACACTTACTGGTGCTTATAGTACAACTGTGTAAATTTTCAAGAAAATCGGTTCAGCCGTTTCGGAGTCTATAGGTAACGGACACACACACACACACACACACACAGACAAAGTTCCATTTATAAATAAGTTTAGATAAAATGTTTCTGTAAATTTAATTACAAGTGGATCTTTAAAGAAACTAAAACTTGAGTCTACTCTTAACCATACGATGATTTTTTATAAACGTCATGCAAATAAACTTTTCCCCAAGAAGTTGGCTTAACTTTCAGGACTGCAGGGAAAGATTAAATAATCTGAGTTTAAATTCCACATTGATGTTTATATTCACTTTGTAATGATTATAAAGTGAAAATTAGAACGCACTTTTCTGTGCTAATTGTTTCCTTGGTAATTACAACTTTAGTGGTTAAGGCGATGTCTGATACTGAAAAAATATTTAGATGAGCATTTGGAAAACATTTATTCATACTTAATTTATCTATGCATTTAAAGCTAAATAAATATTACCCAAAATACCATCTGTGAATGAATCCATGTACATTTCTGGTAAGAATTAAGTTTCTTCTTCTTCTATATTACTTCTCATTTCATGACTCAGAAGTTCATGGATCTCTACGATTTCCAGTCCTTTGTAGCTTTTAATAAGTTTTGTATTTTTGGTAGTCTCTCCCAAAAGCAGCACTGTCATCCATTTGCTTAAGTTCCTCGGATAGGTCGTGCTTTGCTTTCAGCTGAACTTCTTACCTTCAATCTGTCCTGTGAGTATCAAATTTTCAAAACCTACTTTCCTCATTTGTTTTATTGAACAATTGATGAGTAAAAAAACTTAAAACTAAAGTTGTGAATTAAAATATGTTTTTCAGGTGTTTTTGAATATCTGAAAATTTATGTTAATATTTTATTTTTGCCTTCCATATTTTTCTTCTGTGCGCAGTGTCGCTTCATTGGTGATCGTGGTTCTCACCAACTTCCACTTCTTTGGAGCTCTTAGCAATTTTTTTTCTATCACCTCTACGCTCTGCTATTTTAAGCATGTCCACAAAATCATTAGGCAGGTCATTGACTGTTTCCATCTGTCTTGGTTCTCATTTAATATACACTGTGAACGTGATATTTCTTATCTCGTTGTGGGCCCTACAAAAAACATCAACTGTTTCTTCCTGATTTGAAGTATGGATGTCCTATTTGTTTCAATTTTCTTTAAAACTTCGTCGTTACACGCATGGTAAATATATTTTTTTCGGCATTTTGTCATATAAAAATAACCTTTCCATTAAAATGTTACTAAAACCATTTCTGGATTACAAACAAAGAAATATATATATATATATATATATGAAAAATCAACTCGTCATTTAGATTGGTTATAAATTATTGCTTTTGATAACATCTACTGAGTTCTCCATACAGATATAAAATTTAATACTTTATATTAAGTTGATCTTGTACGGACTGGCCATCTATATTTGTATCTATCTATCTATCTATCTATCTATCTATCTATCTATCTATCTATCTATCTATCTATCTCTTTCTCTCTCTCTATATATATATATATGAATAAAGACTTGAAACAACACAATTTGAATAAATATCTGAAGAAGGGGAATTTTTTTTTCAATTTTAACAACAAAACACTGAGGATCCTTTCATTCATTACTTCAAAGAAAGGTGCCATTTTTAAGGGAAATTGACACAACAATAAAATGTTAAATTATGAAGAAAACTGGAAAAGTAGATCAAAATAGAAACACTGTTACGAAAAATTTAATTTGTTTGTAAAAATTAATCCATGAATACAATGAAAAAAAAAAAGCTTAAAACGGCGTATAAAAAGAAAAAACTTACTCACCGCCCATATTGCAGAAAAAAGGAACTTTAAAAGATCTCTCTTTGTCTGCAAAGGCTCGGTCTTTGTACTTTTATATAGTAAAATATATATTGTAAGTAATGGCCACAACGAGCCTAAAGCAAAATCTTTATTGTATTATCCGTTGAGGTATTTTTGCATTTCATATATATAATACTTTAAAAACCAGAAATTTATTTATAGTCTCTAGAGCTCTTTCGTCCAGTGTCTCATCAGGATAAAATTGTTTCTATTACAAATTAAACGAAAAACGTCAACGAAAATGAAGAGCCAAAAAGAGCGTTTCCCCTTTTTTTGCTTTTTTTTTTTTGCTTTTTTTATTTTAGTGTTCCCACCCTATTTTTTTTTTTTTTTTGTTTTTACTCTACGTTTTCTTTGCTGTTTTTCGTTTAATTTGTGATTCCAACGATTTTCTCCTGATGAGATTTTGGACAAAAGAGCTCTAGAGACTATAAATAAATTCCCTGTTTTCAAATAGGTTTTTTTTGGTTAATCATATCACCCTGAGCAAGGCGGTAACGACACTGAAGCGCAGGGGGCTACGTAAGAGTGAAAAGATTGGAAAAGAGAAAGCCGGAAACCACATCCTAAACAGGGAACAAGGGATGAGCCTCTTTACCTGTTCAATAGACGTGGGTGGAGTGTGAACCGGGCGATAGATTAGTCTATCTATTCCAATAAATTCTGTAGCTCCAAACATTTTATATATATATATCAGTACATGCCTTCCTGGTCATACCGGATTATCCGTTCTTGCCCAGAAACTGTAAGATTTGCTTAGTCGATCTATAAAGCGCATGTTGTTCCCATAAATTTAGAAAAAAACAAATATGCCTGAGCGGTTCTCTACAATGTGTGTAGATGGGAACGAATGCCGGCCATTATATCGAGTGAAATAGAATGGGTGATGCAATGGACGTAGAAACGAGCACTGCATGGTCAGTTTCGTGATTCCCGTGATTTTCAGTCGCCATGCCACTACTTCATGCACCAGTTCTGTTTTTTAACGAAAGTAGAGAATAGCCAATCCCATTTCCTTTTCTTTCTCGTGATAATAATTTAAGTTATTTACAGACCTTACACTTAGTTTGCTTATCTTCTTTATTTTCATAATTATTTGCATATATTTATCACTTCTTAATTTTGCGTATTTGAAATAAATCTAATTATATTTTGTGTATTTCTGCGTATCTCATACTAAGCAATCTTATATTGAGTATAGATAATTTAATTATATGCGTGAATAAGCGAATGTGCGGCGTAGTGCTGTAGATATCGGCTCGGAACGCGAAACCAGAGAGCCGAGTTCAAATTCCATTTGAATTCTTTGTATTACGCTCAAGTACACTTGGGAAACGTATCACTCCGTGTCTCTCTCTCTAGTTATAGTTTAAATAGTAGGACAGAGTGTGTTATATAGCCTTGGTTGACAGTCTACCGCAGAAAGTAATGGCAACCTACAGCAGGAAAATCTGTGCATCTTGATTTCTGACAAAAGCCAAAGAAGTACCTGTAATTTATTAAATCCTGACCACGCATTGCGATTTCAGTTACGTAACGTGGTTTCCTGTATCTTTTCTACAAATATTTTAATAAAATCTACTCTGATGAGCTTCTTTGCCCTAGTGCCATAAGTACATGCATTTTAAACCGGAATATATAATGATCGAAACGTGATATTAACAACTCAAACGAAGGAAATAGTTTTTGTGTCAGTCAGTTAAATAACATACGTTATACACGCTTTGGGCGATCATGTCTCGAACGAGACGTGACGGACTGGACAGAAGATTATCCCGCAGTAGGTTGCCTTTGCCTTCTCCGGTAGACTGGTTGCCAACCAAGGCTATAGAACCGAATTTGTCCTATTATTTAACCCATAAATGGAGGGAAGAGGTTTTTTTAATCATCTCACCCCAAGCAAGGCATTCCACTGCCACTATTGCGCATGGGGCTACATAGGGGAAGGTAAAGAGAAGGAGTGGTTAGACATAGGGAATGTCAGGAAGAAGGTGACAGATGAGTAAGGATAGCGAGGATGAGGGTTGGGCAGATGAGAAGAGTGTTTGATAGAATGGGAGCAGGTTAGTGTGTTAGGAGGTGTCTATTGACCTTACATTTAAACTCCTGGAGATTGTAGCCGTCGGGGAAGCAATCGTTTGGAAGAGAATTCCACAGTCGGGAAGTCCGAAGAAAGAAACTGTTGGAGTAGAAGTTACGGTTGCATTTTATCGGTTTCACTGTAAAAGGGTGGGATCTAGTTGCTAATCTAGTATCTCGTTCAAATTCGTATTTAGGGGGCACGAGTGATCTAAGTTCATCGGAGCAGAAGCCGTGGAAGTATTTATAGAAGAGACACAGGGAAGCCACGTCGCACCGGTGGGAGAGAGACTGCAGGCGGTCTGCCAAGTCGGTATCTATCACATTACAGACCCTCCTCTGAACCTTATCGAGAAGCCCGAGGAGAACAGCAGGGGCACCCGACCAGATATGGCAGCAGTATTCAATGCACGGGCGGATGGTAGATTTATAAATGTGCAGGATAGATTTAGACGGAAAAAACTTCCGGGCCCTACACAGAGAACCGACTTTCATAGCAGCGGATTTAGCAATGGATTCGATATAGTCATTCCATTTGAGGTCCGCTGAAAGTGTGAGACCAAGTAGGCGTAGTGTTTTACTCTCTGGGAGGCAAGCCTGGTCCATGCTAATGGGAGGTAGGTGAGATTGTCGATGATGGTTAATTGAGAGTAGCTTCGTTTTAGAAGTGAATGCGAGTAAATCAACAAGAATTCGAACTCGGCTCTCCGATTTGTCGTTTCGAGTCGATATCCACTACACGACAACGCACACTAAACTATTACCAACAAGAATCCACTGCACTTCAAAATATATAACATTATTAAACGAAATTCAAATGTCTCAAATATTAGCAAAGGATCATCCATTAAATGCTAAACAGAAATTTAATCAGCAGTTGAATGTAATGTAATATTAATGTTTCCTCATAAGAAAACTGTTGGCATTTATTAGCCACTACCACTTTCTGATGAAATCTATAGAATCTTTCTAATAAAACATTTTTTTTTTTTTTGCTGAAAAATAGTTTTAATCTATTTCCCAAGGTTATTTATGCGAAAGTAAATGCAAGGAGTTTAACTGGAATTCGAACTCTGCTTCGTGTAAATGAGTTAATTATATAAAAATATTTATTACCTTGTTTGGTAAACGTACGATTCGATCTTACTCAGTTTTATTTTGTTATTATTTGAATTTAATATTTGTAATTCTTCCGGCTTTTGATTCTTCTTTAGATATTTTTATTATGTTGTCAATCTATGATATTGAATAATTGTTTATAAGCATAGATTTCATTATAAATATTTTCTTTCCATCTCTCCCTCTGACCAGCTGTATGGGCAGTTAGTAATTGGATTCTTATTTAATGCAGTGAATGCTGAACAATTCGTTAGTAGATTTGATCCAACAGAATTGGTTCTACAGAAAGATGCTGAGAATAACAAGGATGGATCAAGTAAGAAACGAGAAACTATAAAAAGAATAGGAACGAAAATCACATAAATGTTTAGAATAAGACAGTAGCGGTTGAAATTTCTGGTGTACTTAGTTAGGAAAATGGCTTGAAGAGTTTGAAATCTTGAAGTCACAGATTGGAACAATATGTAATGCGTCTAATGAGCTTAGATACCAGAACGTAGACTGAGGGCAGTAAAAAGGACAACATTACTGAGAGCTGTAACGAATGAATTATTTTGGAGAATCATGTTTGCCCACGCCCTCAAGGAATACGGCACATAAAAGTAGACGTAGCATGCCAGTAAGGAAATATTTATCTCGAGACACCCAAACATTGTGCAGAATGTAGTTAAAGGAGGATTTGCATTTTTTTTTTCACTACTGCGTAATGTTTGCCACAATGTGAACTTGGTTTGTCGAGCATAATTTTCTTCCTAGAAGCTCTCATTCCAGTAAATATAGAAACATTAACGAATAATATAAAACAAATAGTAAATTCAACCAAACACTATGTAAATCAGTCGAGCGAAATGTTTGTGCGAAATATGAATCTACATTTGGATATACGATCCTCTACAAACGTTTGTGGGGGGGGGAGACCATTGCATCCTGCATCTAAGAAAAAATCTAGGCAACACGTTATCACGATAAGTAAATGTATCCACGCAAAAGGCTTACTTAGGACATTTCCTTAGTTAGCTAGAATTCTCTTGAAATAGAAGACTGGTTTGGTTTTTTTTTTGGTTTTTACAGCGTAAATTTTTCTTTTAGGAAAGCCTAAGTGTTGTCTGGTTTGCCTTTCTGACTCTAATTAAGGGTTCGGGTCAGGGGCGCGCGTAAGAGAAGGGAAGATGTCCGTTCTGTTGAACCTTTCTCAAAAGTTCTTCTAATCTTTGCAGGGATGAAACAAAAATGAGATAAAAAACATAGAGAAAGAAAAGAAGAGACAGAGAGAAAATTGAATAGAGATAAAAAAAAAGAAAAAGAAATGGAATCCTTAGAAGATAAAAATAGAGTTATGCAGAGAATTTCTTCAGAGAAGCATTATCATATCTATAGGTGCAGAAAAACCAAGAATGGAAATCTGTTGGAAGGAACCGGGTAAAAAGCATTAAAAACAAGACAAGAATAATTCTAAGTTAAGGATCTGGCCAACTATAAAATACGGTAACCGAATGTGAAATTCACGTAGATTCTCTGTGATTTGTAATAAATATTTTCATTGAAATTTTTCTAATGAGTCCTCCTCTTTGGTCTCCTGGTTTGATGAATTTGAACGTGGCACTCGACTGACAGCTAGGTCTCATCATTTTCTTTTTGAAATAGCTTGGTGTAAACGTAAGTTCTATTGTAATATTTTCTGCAAAACAATTCCGTCTTTTTGCTTACCAGTCTACAACGATCTTCTAAGGATTTACATACAACATCTATCACCAATTTCTATCTTTCTTAAAGCAATTAAACTTATTGTCCTTTCCCGTCCCTTAGTTTTTATTATTTTTCAGTAATAACTTTCCTCTTGGTAGCATCATTGTCTTATTAGGGAGACAATTATTTAAACTTATTTATAAATGGAACTCTGTGTGTGTCCGTTACATATAGACTCCAAAACGGCTGAACCGATTTTCTTGAAAATTTACACAGTTGTACTATAATTGTCTGCGAGTGTTCTTGGCTAAGTTTTGTATCGAGGTACCCCCGATAAATATCAAAAATCGATAATAAAAAAAATTGGGTTATAGAAGGAGTGGTCCGATTTTAATCAAATTTGATACACTCAAAAGCAAAGATATAAGAAACGATATTTAGAAGTTTCAAGGTTGCAATTCTTATAATAGTGCAGAAATTCGTTAATATATAGATATATATATAAAAAGGTAAGATATTTGTGTGTGTGTGTCTGTTTATCTCCCTGTATGTCTGTATATTTTCAGCACTTTTATTTTAGTTTTTATTTCGGGTTTGGCTCTAAATAGGTATAATTGTGGTTCTTAGTCTCAGCCATGATATCATTTACTGAGAGGACTTATTTAGCCTTCAAAATTCAGTTTACGACGAAAAAAACTTATTTGATATCGATACCAGGAAATGAAAATTTGACTTACATCCATTCTTTTTTCTTTCAATCTACGGTTTCGCTTTAACTGGAAACAACTATTGTTTTTTAGTCTTTCGTGCCAACGTCCAGAGTGTCTGAGCTCCAGGACCATGGATTAGTTTTAAAGCTTTCATTACACCCGAGCAACGCCGATCTATTCTGCCAGTAAAACATAAACAAAAGTATATTTTAATTACAGAATCGCTGAGATATATTTAATTGGAATATTGTAGATATTACTACACGTATGTCGACTTTGAATCCAACCAGCGTACATGTAACTAATGATGATATCAAAAACACGCTCTGAATCATACAATATAAGAAATTCCTTCTGAGATGCAAATAAATTTTTCCAAGAAAAATCAAACAATGAGACTATTGTCTTCATCTTTGTTGCCATTTATACGACTTTTCGGCCGTTGTACGTGCCGGCCTTCTTCAGTATATTGATTTACGCACAAATACCCTTGGGAAAGGTATTAACCCGTCTCTTCTCTCCAGAATAAATAGTAGGACAGGTTGGGTTCTATAGCCATGCTGGGCAGCCAGTCTACCACAGAAAGCAATAGCAACCTACTGCGGGATAATCTTCTGTCTAGTCACTCATGTCTCTTTCGAGACATGATCGCCCAAGCGTGTATCACGTATGGCACTTAACTAACACACTGAGTAAGCATCATAGATGATATTATGGTAGTGTAACCATTTTCGGCGCGAAAGAGAAGAGAAACTATGAATTGCAAATGGGAGAGAAAACAACGAAAAATCTTCGCACTTTCTTTTCAAGGAAGTCATGGGTATTAAAAACTAATTAAAAATTAATCCGTCCCTCCAGTTATGGGTTAAATAATAAGACAGATTGGGTTCTATAGATTCGGCTGGCAACCAGTCTACCGCAGAAAGCAATAGCAACCTACTGCGGGATAAACTTCTGCCCAATCAGTCATGTCTCTTACGAGACATGATCGCCCAAAACGTTTATCAAGTATAGTACTTATCTGACTGACTATTCGTAAGTCTAGGATTTTTCTTTTTCAAGTTTTCGTACATACGCTCAATTTCGCCTCAATAAAAATGTTGCTGTTATTTTCCTTGAGGCAACAATAAATAACTGATAACCCCTTTGAAATACCACCATACAATAACCATTAATTTTGGGAAATGTAGTGAAAGAGATGTGCATTGTGGTGCAGTGGATATCGGCTTGGAACGAAAAATCGGGAATTACTTGCATTCACTTACGCGCAAATACCCTTGGGAAAGGTATTAATCCGTCTCTTCCCTCCAGTTATGGGTTAAATAATAGGACAGATTGGGTTCTGTAGCTTTGGTCAGCAACCAGTTTACCGCAGAAAGCAATGGTAACCTACTACGGGATAATCTTCTGAACAGTCACTCATGTCTCTTTCGAGACATGATCGCCCAAGCGTGTATCACGTATGGTACTTAACTGACTGACTGAGTGAAATAGAATCATTAGCTACTGTTTTGTGTGCGATCTGGCCAAGAAAATTTATGAAACAATAATTAGCAAAAATCTACTTTAAACACTAAATCTATGTTAATGTTTTTTCCCTCCTCAGAATGACGTGACCAATTAGAAAGATCTCTCGATTAATAAAAGCCATTGATTTTCGCATATGAGAAAGGGAGACTTTTTCTGAGCTTGTTGGATGAACACGCGTTTTTGCTGGTTAGAAATAAAAGTTGGATGTTTGAATCCATTTTGTCGTTTCTACGTTGACTGTTACGACGAACTATCGTTTGCAGTGTGATTTGACAACGAGTGTTGCGGTCGAGAGACAGAAATCTATTGCAGACGTTTTTTACTACTATAAGTGGACATTTTGTTTTCTTTTTACACCAAGAGGAATTGTTTTGGAGATTCATTTAGAGCTAATCATTAGACTACACTCTTACTGTTTTCAAAGAGTATTCATTTCTCATCTCATGATCCATTACAAAATGCTTCTTTTATTCCATTTTGTACTCATGCAGAAAGATAACTCGTCATTATTTTATAGAAACCATTTTCATTACGTTTATGAGTAAAAATATATTGAAATAAAAATGAGTCAGGAATATTTTTTATATACTAATGAGGTTAATTCCTTTGGTGACCAGATTAACAACCAACCAAAATAACATCATTTTATGTGTTGGCAACTTTATAAATATATATATATATATATATATATATATATATATAGTTAACAGTCCCTCGGGAAGATAACAGGGTAGAGGCGTACGAGCTAAAGAAAAACCGATACGAGTCACTGCGTGCCGAATGTGTGGACAATGGTTGGAGGTGTAACATGATGCCTATTAAGGTTGGGTGTCGTGGGTTTCTGGGACATTCAGTTATTTCTTTCCTTTCCAAAATAGGCATCACTGGCTGTGGTTTAAAAAGCGCTTCACACCGCATTCGAACCACGGTACAGAACGCGCCAAGGTGGATTTGGTCGAGATCAAAACAACAAGCTAACGAAATTCGCGCAACATCACGATCTAATATGCGCAAATGAGATATTTGTGTGGTCATCTATAACGGCTTTTTTCCTCTTCCTTCACGAGCGCGTTAATAACGACAAACGCATTCAGAAAATTTCATTGCCGATACAAACAGCAAAGAGGAACGATCGTTTTATTTACTTCCTTATGAGAATGCACAAGAGGGGCAATAAACAAGTTTAGCTTCATACATTGCCTGGTGGCAAACGCTGCTGGTGGCGCTAGCGGGTGGTGGTCCCTCCATAGCCACCGAAATCGTGACATCACCTCTGGTCGGCGGCTGATGAAGACAGGGTATCGCACGTGCCAACACACGTTGTAAGTTACAAATATATATATATATATAATTTTTCATTTTTAAACGAGTGATTTTGCTACCCAGGTTTCTACCATGAGTGATGTCTTCAGGTAATTTTTAATAACTGATTTTACCGTTTACAATTTTTCTTTTTAAGAACACTCTTGTAATGGTGTTTTATTTGAACGTTCACGTGGCAATTTTTAAATTAAAACGGATTATGGTGCTTTCATCCATGCTTGTATGAACCTAAGATGTATTTTTAGTGTGGATTCATTTAGTCACGATATCCATTCTTTCATTTAACAGTTTGGCTTTTTTTGGGAATATCATAATTTCTAATTTTTCTTCTTGACACAGTCTACTTATTTTTCTACCGTTGTATATATATATATATATATATATATATATATATATATATATATATATATATATATATCCAAGTGAATAGAGAACAAAGAAAGTATTAACAACATACAAAATATTAATTAAAAATTGCTAATTATAGAAAAAGAGCTATGAATATTTATTAAAAGTTTAGAACATTTACAAACTACAATTTACTGCAAAATGTAGACTTTTGTCGTAAATTATAATTTGTACATGTTCTAAACTATAACTTATATATATATATATACCACCAGACCAGACCGCCACAGCTAGGATTCGCCATTCCACGTATACTAAGTCGACATTAGTGAGAAGAAGGTTACGCTGAAATAGCTTTACCCCCAGAACTGTTGCAAACTGAAACAGACTCTCGGGAAGATGCTCTTCTGATTACTGCAATCTGTACCTGTTCAAGGTTAACCATTATCTATCTTAACTATCGTGATTATATACAACCCTTAATTCCTCTCTACACACCCATAAAACATCCGCGTTTATTACATCCTACATCAAGAGGCACTGAGGCCTTGTATTGGGCGACAACAGGAAACGCAAATATAACTATGTATCTCAAATATAACGTGAAACAATAATTAAGAACTTTTAAATTTTCACTTATGTAAATGTAGGGTGTAATAAACATCCACGTTTATTACACCCTACATCGAAGGGTACTGAAGCCTTGTATTGGGCAAACAATAGGAAAAACAAATATAACGATGTATCTCAAATATAACGTGAAACAATAATTGGGAAATTTTAAATATTCATCAATGAAATTAAGAAAATATATATTTTTAAATACTCATGGTGTGCAAAAAATATATCTACAAAAACTAATTTAATTCGATAGCTTTTTTCCTCTATATATAAAAAAAAATTGTCTTTTCTTTTGAGAGGAGTTAGTATTTACATTACATTGTTCGGACGATTGTCTTCATCTTTATTGCTATATTTACGACGTTTCATCCGTTATACGCTCCGGCATTCTTCAGGTACTAGGAATGTCTTTGACGGGTGTTTGTGGTCGGTTCAAAATTTCTAGCACCTGAAGAAAAATTTTAAATATTCATCTATGAAATTAAGAAAATATATATTTTGAAATACTCATGGTGTGCAAAAAATATATCTACAAAAACTAATTTAATCCGATAGCATTTTTCTTCTATATATAAAAAAAATTGTCTTTTCTTTTGAGAGGAGTTAGTATTTACATTACATTGTTCGGACGATTGTCTTCATCTTTATTGCTATATTTACGACGTTTCATCCGTTATGTGCTCCGGCATTCTTCAGGTACTAGGAATGTCTTTGACGGGGGTTTGTGAACGGTTCAAAATTTCTAGCACTTGAAGAAGGCAGGAGCGTACAACGGCCGAATCGTTGTAAACATGGAAATAAGTATAAAAACAACAATGTAAATAGTGTATCATGCTGAAAATCTTCAAAGTTTTAAACTGGAAGCAATATATGAAAAAAAAATGAACGCGACAGATTAAACTTAAACAAGAAGAATGTTTTCACAGTAGATTAAAATGTAAGAAGATACAAGCAGAAATGCTACAAGCATAATAATGAATAAATTTACTTGCATGATTACATAAAATGCAAACACGCGTGATACACTGCGGGAAATCTACAGCTGGCTTTGACCTTGACATTTAGCATTGAATAAAATATGTAAAGATTATACAGAGCGTGTCCCTAAATTATGCATAACAGTGTAAGTTTACACAGGCATCTAGGTTTGTCCTAAATGAAAGTTGATTCTAATTCATATATGCGTGTAATGTTTCTTCAAGTGCCTTCAGATAGTAGAACATTGAAACCAAATACATACATACAATATATATATATATATATATATATATATATATATATATATATATAAAAGCCCAAGATTTGCTAAAAATAACGATAATGTTCATCCGATTGTACTAAGGTTGCTGCAAAGTTCTCAGCCCGACCTACTTTCTAAAATCTGACGAATCGGAGAAAACAACAGTGTTGTGTGTAGAATGATTGCACCGTCAAGTCGAGAAATTTCAGCGCCAGCCAAAGGAGATATCTACGAATGCCGTAAATTTTTGACATTGGAGCGAGTGAACACACCCGCGTACCTTCGGCATTTCATGTCGCGAATAGGACAGACACACATGTCAGTGCGCACGCGTTTCTAATATGATCTGCGTTGTCAGATTCATTCTACTACCATAATAAAGAAGTTATTTTAAGTGCCACAGGGTTAAGCGCTTCATTTTAACCTGACATCAGGAAGTTGTACTGTCGAACCACATGGAGAAAGTCGAATTTAGAAAGACTTATCTCTAATCCAATAAAAAAAAGAATGTTTATTTTTCAACATTTTCAATATTACACAAATATACTGTAAAGTTTATTACAAAAAATCTGTGACGGTTGACATCCTGTACTCTATCTATCTATCTATCTATATATATATATACACACATTTATATATATATATATATATATATATATATATATATATGTTATTAATATCAGTAAAATACATATACACAAACACACATATATATATATTAATAATAACAGCAAATATATGTATATATATATATATTAATAATATCAGCATATATATATATATATATATATTAATAATATCAGCAAACATATATATATATATATTAATAATATCAGCAAACATATATATATATATATATTAAAAATATCAGCAAATATATATATTAATAATATCATCAAATATATATATATGTTTATAATATCAGTATATATATATATATTGATAATATCAGTAAATATATAAGTATATATATTGATAATATCAGCAAATATATATATATATATATATATATATATATATATATTAATAATATCAGCAAATCTATATATATATTTCAATAATATGAGGAAATATATACATATATATTAATAATATCAGCAAATATATATATATGTTTATAATATCAGTAAATATATATATTGATAATATCAGTAAATATATAAGTACATATATTGATAATATCAGCAAATACATATATATATATATATATATATATATATATATTAATAATATCAGCAAATCTATATATATATTTCAATAATATCAGGAAATATATACATATATATTAATAATATCAGGAAATATATATATATATATAAATAATATCAGGAAATATATATATATATATATATTAATAATATCAGAAAAAATATATTAATAATATCAGAAAAAAAATATATATTATTAATATGAGCAAATATATATATATTAATAATATCTGGAAATAAAGATAAATATATCAATAATATCAGCTATATATATATATATATATATATATATATATATATAATAATATCAGCAATATATATATATATGTTAATAATATCAGCAATATATATATATTACTAATATCAGCATATATATATATATATATATATATATATGTATAATTACATAAATTAATAATATCAGTAATATACATATATATATATATATATATATATATATATATATATATATTAAAAATATCAGTAATATATACATATATATTAATAATATCGGTAATATATATATAAATATATATATTAATAGTAGTATCAGTAATATATATATTAATAGTAGTATCAGTAATATATATACATATATATATATATATATTAATAACATTAATATATATATATATATTAATAATATCAGCAATATTAATATCAGTCATAGATATATATATTAATATTATCAGCATTATATATATATATAATTTATATATATATATTAAACATCTCAGCAGTATATATATATATATATATATATATATATATATATATTTTAATAATATCTGTAATATATATATAGATATATGTATTAATCATGTCAGTAATATATATAAATATATATACTAATATTATCAGTAATATATATATATATATAGATATATATATGACTAATATCAGTAATATACATATTAATATTATCAATGATATATATAGATAGATAGATATATTAATATTATCAGTAATACATATATAGATATATATTAATGATATCAGTTATATATATATAGATAGATATATTAATATTATCAGTAATATAAATATAGTTATATATAATAATATCAGTAATATATATAGATATATATATTAATAATATCAGTAATATATATAGATATATATATATATTAATAATATCAGTAATATATATATATATATTGATATATATCTATATATATTAATAATATCAGTAATATATATTTATGTATATATATATATATATATATATATATATATATATATATATATTAATAATATCAATACGCATCGCTCATTCAATGAAATGATTTAGAGCTCTCTAGCTATTGGGCGCGTGTAATGATATGCCCTAAAATGTCTTCCTACTTCCACCATTTCGGTCGGGTTTCAATACTGGGTAAAACAGCAATCGGAATCCAATCGTACTGATAAGCTGTGATACGGCGAAACAGATCTGTCTGCGGATGACTATATATATATATATATATATATATATATATATATATATATATATATATAGATATTATTAATATCATTAATATATACATATATATATTATTAATATCTGTAATATATATATACACAC
>JBBBDQ010001869.1:1675000-1695000 GCA_037127315.1 Ascarosepion bandense
TTTATAGATAACAGAGACACACGCACACATAGACAAAGTTCCATTTATAAATAAGTTTAGATATGGAGATCCAGCACATTTTACTCACAATGCACTGACTGATATCTATCATAAAAGATGGTTAAGTAGGTGGGACCGCTTTCATTGCCTGCACCTCAGTTCTTTTGACTTTTATCTATGAGACACGTAAAAAATGATTTGTACTCAGACAATAATGAAGGGACACTTCATCATTGTGTTATGGGGACCTGAAAATCATTTGACACCGCTTGGAACTATTTGAAAATGTATGCCAGTCAATGATCCGACGGCTGTGTGCGCGTGTAAAAATTTGATATGAGTTGAGGTGTTGAGCTAAAACGGTGGCTTTTTGGAGATAAGTTTATATGAACCTTTTTCTTTGTTTTGATATCAGGAGCACGCACACAATTTTTTTAAAATTATTTTCAAATATATATTTAATTGTACATTTAACATCGTCTTCAGTAAACTTAAAAAACGAACGATATGTGAATATATGTTTCTGTGGAATTTTGTTTTTGTTTTGGTGTGAGGAATCTGCCAATCACAAAAATAAAATTTGTTGATTTAAAATACACATTTAACACATATATAATAATTAATACATTACAGTATAAAAGATTGATATTAACTGATGTGTCAGAAACTTGCGATGTATTTATGTAGAGGCAGAAGTAGGTATTATTAAAAGCATAGAAATGTCCTACTGTCATTTAATTCTCTAACGTTTGGCAAGTTACTGTTAATACTGTTCATGGTAAGGTAAGAATTGTCGGGGTTTGAACTGCATTACTAATGAAAGATAAAATGTATTAGTTACTAAATAGTAGAGAACATATTCAAATATCAATTTCTACCGCAATTTATATATATATATATATATATATATATATATATATATATATATATATAAAGCAAGATGTTTTTGTGTGTCTTTCTATCTGTCTGTCTGTCTGTCAGTCAGTACGTCCTTTATACAAATCCACAATTTTTATCCCATTCTCACCAAACTTCACACCAATATTCTTTAGGCTTCCGGTCAGGTCATAGGCTTCTTATTTTTTCCTCTTTCTTCCCAATTTCGGAAATCGATACACCGATATCTGATCAGGTCTGATCAAGATCAGGATTTCAGCCTTTTTGTCGTGGTTCTTGCTGAAGAATTTGTTCTAAATTGTAAAATTATAGATTTTTAATCTCAAACATCGATAGATCTTCTCAGACGACTCATTTACCCTGATACCGGAAAAAAATTAACTAAATAAATCAGAACAAAACAAACGACAAACTTTCAATTTAATATTTTGTGCTAAGATCTTTATTTTCTGTGACTAGTGCACATATCACACAAGGGGTAGGACTTGGGACCCTGCCCTTAAACAAATCCCAATGAGACTTGCTCCGTCAGGGAGGAAGCCCGCTCAACCCGACTAGGGTGAATGCGGCATACATACATATACATATATATCACACAAGATTTTACCAAATTTTGACAAACAGTATCCGTAATTTTAGCCCAAGCTTCACATAGTTTCAGCCACAAATCTTCAATATTCGATGGAATTCGTGCCATTACCTTCTCCTATAATGTTTTCCATAAGTTTTTGATAGGCTTCATGTCAGGATTCTGAGTGAGTCAGTCAAGAATCCCACTTCCTTGCTCCTCGAGATAATTCATCACGAGCTGCGCCTTATAGCACGAAGCATTATCTTGCATAAATACTGGAGTGTCAATGCCACAATTTTGCAACACAGGAAGAACGTGACATTCTAACAATTTTTTCTATACTCCAGCATTTACTCTCGTCCAAGAGATGAAGTTGCAAGCGCATAAATCATTGCCAAGACCATTACACTGCCTCCACGAAACTTCACTGTTTTAGTAGTACAATTCTTTTTGTGGTGCAGTGGATATCGGCTTGGAACGAGAAATCGGAGAGCCGAGTTCGAATTCCAGTTGAATTCATTGCATTCACTTACGCGCAAATACCCTTGGGAAAGGTATTCATCCGTCTATTCCTTCCAGTTATGGGTTAAATAACAGGACAGATTGGGTTCTATAGCCTTGGCTGGCAACCAGTCTACCGCAGAAAGCAATGGCAACCTACTGCGGGATAATCTTCTACCCAGTCAGTCATGTCTCTTTCGATACATGATCTATCTCCCAAGCATGTTTCACGTAGGGCATTTAACTGATTGACTTATTCATTGTTTCACCAGTTAGTCTCCCTAGATACTGCTTGCCATCACTCCCAAACAGATTGAACTTTGATTTGTCACTGAAAAAAAAAATTAACCAATCAGCTTCTGACCAGTGTACATGCTTCTTCGTGAATGCTAACCTCGCTATTTTTTTTTTGATGATTAGTGGCTTTTTCTTAGGACAGAGCGCAAATAGTCCAATTTTGTGTAACCTTCTTGACACAGTTTCTCTTGAAACCTTGATGTCGTACTTATTGTTTTCAGAGATGGTTCCTGCAGTTTGAAAACGGTCTTTCGATACGAGGCGTGCATTATACTGTCCTGCCTCACAGTTGTTTTTCGAGGTCGGCAAGGTTTCTTCTTTTGGTTGTGCTAACGGTGACATTATATAATTTCAAAACTCTGCTAACAACACTTTTCGAACGGTTTACCGTTTCAACAATTTGTTCTACTGTACTATTATCCTTTCTATGCTTCACGATTTCAGAGTTAGTAGAAGACTCAAGTTTCTTTCGCTGAAACTGCTTCAGTAATATTAAAAAACCGTCAGATGTTTTATCTTTTAGAGCCGCTTTAATCAAACTTTAAGCTTAATTTTTTGTTCATTGTTTCCAAATTTTAGACACATGAAAAACATTAAATATCTGATAAATTATTTTTTATCGTTTTCTCTAACCTGAAAGCTAGGTGTAGAATTTTATTTCTACTATCAGTAAAAATTTCGCGCAAGTTAAATTGTTAGTTTTGGAGATACTGAATTGTTTTATTTTGCTCGCTAATTTTGGACTCTAGTATGTATATATATATATATATATATATATATATATATATATATATATATACCAGAGTCCAAGATTAGGGAGCAATATATATATATATATATATATAAGTCCCAAATATAGGACGAAATGGCCGTTCAGTACTTTCTGCATTCTGTTGAGGTCGAATATAAAGCTCGATGATTTACTTTATATATATATATATATATATATATATATATATGTATTCCATTTGTAAACGAGTTATTATGCGACCTAGGTTTCTACCATGAGTGGTGTCTTCAGGCAATTTGCAATAACTATTGCAACTCGCCTGAAGACACCACTCATGGCAGAAACATAAGTCGCATAATAACTCGTTTACAAATAGGAAGTATTCAAAAGTCCTACAATATAATTGTATTGAACACTTTTTAATACAAATCTACACTGGTCTAATTTTATTATGACCAAATCTAAGTAACTAAACAATCAATATATATATATATATATATATATATATATATATATATATATAGGGAGAGAGAGAGAGAGATAAAGTTAACCGCTATCTATTACATATCCAAGCGTTTAGAAAACATTATATAATCCAAATGTGCAATGATCTAATTTTATTATAACCCAAAAGTAACTAATTGAACAATATAGATAGATAGATAGATAGATAGATAGATAGATAGATAGATACGTCTGTCCTACGGATATATAGATGGACACAGTCATACAATATGTGCTACTGCTTATTTGAGGGAATTTAAGGGCCAGCGTTCTAATATCAAATTTCATTGCATGTGAAATACACTCCTTTATCAGGGGATTAGCTTCAAGCACAATTTTGGATATTAAAACAGAACTGCGACTTTAAAGTAAACTCTGGAATGTGGAAGCCTTATCACAATGACATTAGGTATAATTTCTTCCTACTGAGCATTTTATTCAATGTATGTCTTCTGAACGGAATAAAGAGCTATGCTGGACAAAATATTTTGCCTAGCATAAAATACGCTGCACTAGTGATAGTCTCACCTAACATCACAAATTGCAACAAAGCGAAAACATTAACTTGACAACTCGAGTCATGTACTTAAATAGCCTTGTCAGATCGAGACTTCCTTATAAGTGTCATGCCTAGCCTCAAACATACTCAAGAATACCTTAACTTTATACAACAGCTTACTCAGATCATTGACTTTGAGAGATTTAAGCTTCTGGATCTTCGTAAAGGCAATCTTTTTTCGAACATTGTGAACTAGCATTACAATATCAAAAAGAAATAGGTGGACAAGATAACACAAACCACATACGAACGTTCCACAATAACAAGTAAAATGTATATCACATGTAACTTGAATAGTAAATAACGACATAATCAAGATGCTGACGTTCCACACAACGTCAAAATAAGTACTGATGAAAGCTTCAGTCAATACTCGAAATAGCAATAAAACCTATTTCAACTAAGAAATGTATTTTTCATAAAATCTGAAGAAAAAAATGAATAAATTTCAACCAACAACAACACTGGCTACTCCGTCAATGAATATCAAATTATTCTTTATGAAAAACTGCTGATGATATAATTGCCATTATTATAAGGTTTTATCTTTCGTCACGTTCCTTCTAATTTCAGATAAACTCCTTGAGAAGTATTTTTTCATGTTATTTCAGTATATAAAGACAACTTTATTTCTCTTTAAGTGTCGTATTTTTTCAGGACGTAGGCGATCACGGATTTCCACTTGCCCCTATCCGTTTTCGCTCATAATAGTTTCCCTCTGGGTATCCCACGCAAACCCTGCTCCGCCATCCACCTGCCCAAACCCATGTTGAGGTCACGTGCTGTTTCCCTTCTCTCTCTTTCCTTTTGTTCATCTTGTGAGTATTAGGTTTTCCAGGCCACACTTCCTTATTAAATTTCCCCATAAATTCAGTAGTTTCTTCATGATTTAAGTATAAGTAACTTTTTGGCTTGCATTCTCTCCAAAACCTTGACGTTGATCACATATTCAATCCATAGTATCCTCAGTACTTTTCTGTAGATAAACATTTGTGTTGCTTCGAGTCTCTCCTCTATCTTTGAGGTGATTTTTCAAGCATCTTCACCTAAAAATCTAGTACAATTTTCTTTGTCTCTAAAGAAAACTTCCTGTCTACCAAATACTCTGCTCAGCCTTTGAAAAGCTTTTTTGGACAAAGCAAACCGCCTTCGAATCCCCGCATCGCAAGTTCAATTCTCTGTCAGAATACTTCCCAGTTATTTAAATTTATGCAAATTTTTTTTAGTGTCCCCGACGTGTACTTTGCATTTTCAGAACCTCATTTTGTTGATAACTATGTATGTTTTTTTTTCTTAAAATTTATGTCCAGGTCTTTCTTCTCACTTTTCATTGTTACTTTCTGTCGAAGGTCCTGTATTTGTTTTCTTGTCTGCTATCAGTACTGTATCACGAGCGTATCTTATATTGTTTGCAGTTTTTTCTTAGATTTTGATGGCGTAGCCGATTATAAGACATGACGCATGCGCAACAACGTACACGTTTATTTTATATAATGCTCATGAGACGTTCCAGTAACGATTTAAAAACACGCATGTAGCTACATAATTTGCAAAATAATTCTCATTCTTTTCAAAGAGACCCCAAAAGTTTGACTGTATTTCACATTATTTATACACTATAAGCGGAAGACGTTTGGAAACCATCTAGGTTTAACAATTAGTAAGCTTCAAGTTTTCTTATGCTTGATTAACAACTACTAAGCTCGAAAATCTTCAATGCCTGAGTGCACGGTTTTAATTCATTAGAGTGGGTTAAATTAAATTTAAAACCAGCCACAAGAGAAAAGTATTTTTGAGTGTAGTTTTGTGTGACGATGCCACAAACGGGAAGATATGGTTTGCAAGTAGTCAAAGTTTAAAAAGAAAAACATTAGTAGATAGCAACTTTTAAATAGCAAAATTTAGGAAGTGATATGACAGATAAAATACAATAAAATGTATCTATTTATCTGATTGTCTGTTTGTCACTGGATGATTATAGAACATTTTTGAAATTATTATTAAAGAGTTTTCGCAATCTTTTCTTTTTATGTGCCTAAAGCTTTCAGGATATCAGTCATCATTGATCTTCAAATCTTTCATCTTTTGTAATTCTAAGCAAATACACCCTCTTGTAATTCTTGCGAATCCCAATATTGTAAACCATGTACAAAATCTTGCCTTTAGTCTGACCTGTCAGTATTAAATTCTCCAAACCTTCTTTTGTCATAATGTGTCCAATAAATATCAAATGCATTTTCTTTTTCTATTATTCGGTTTATGTAACGCATCATTTTATCAAACAAATTTTTAAATTATTAAGATTTTTCCAACTACTGAATGACAGAATTTGATTGTCTGTTTATCTATAAATCTCGTTTTTTTCTTCATTTCTTAGTTATGCGTGTGTGTTTCTGCTATTTTCCACCCATTTGACACAAGAGTATCTTCTATCGTGCAAATGTATTTTCAGCATAGATAAAAAACAAATATAGACAGAGTTTTTGTTTAAAGAAGCCCAAAAGAGATGACCTGCCTCGAAGCTGTTTGTTTATTTATGATAATACGGACTCTTCTTTAAACTCATGGACATATAAGCATACCACAACGGCATAAATTGCTGCTCGAATACACCAACGGACATGCGCAGATATGAAAGCCAAAATATGCAATTTTAATCTGTTATCTTTACAATTACTACTGGGACATTAACACCTTTTCTTATACGTATGCTTATCAATATGCCTGACTAAAAATAACTGTGGTTGAAATACGAATTTATGTTAGAGCCTATATTTTACAGCAATGTTTCATTCATTAATATTACACGAATGCCAGCATTTCTGTATTATACATACATATCGAATATTATACAATGAAAATTTTCATTTAATCATTACATTCTTAGCAGGGTAATAATGTCAATAAGATGCAATCAGTTTGTGAATGTGAAAAAACGTGGGGAAAACATTAACGAACGAATAAAATAAAAGTTCAGGAATTAAGAAAATAATTAAATTTTGAAGATCAAATTTGACTGGAAAACGAAAGGTTAGAAAAGTGTTTCAAAAGTAAGAATTATGAAACGGTTAGCATAGAACTTACGGTTTTGTCTCGTCATTTCTTCTGGAAAATAAGAACGATCCGGCAAAATAGTACCGCGCTTAAATTTGTAAAAAAATCACCGGCGTGACGTGGCTTCCCTGTGCCTCTTCTATAAATACCTTCACGGCTTCTGTTCTGATGAACTTAGATCATTGGTATGAATTTGCACGAGATACTAGATTAGCAACAAGGTCCCACACTTTTACAGTGAAACAGATAAGATGTAACCACATTTTCGACTCCAACAGTTTCTTTTCTCGCGCTTCCCGCATGTGGAATTCCCTTCCACATGCCTGCTTCCCTGACAGCTACAATCTCCAGGTGTTTAAATGTAAGGTCAATAGACACCTCCTATCACACTAACTTGCATCTATTCTCTAAAACACTCTCACAATCTACCCAACCCTCATTCTCTGTATCCTTACCCGTCTATCACCCTCCGTCTGACATTTCCTATATCTAACCATCTTTTATCATCACTTTCCCCCTATGTAACCCCCTGAGCAATAGTGGCAATGGAATGCCTTGCTCGGAGTGAAACGATTAAAAAAAATAACATAGAATATTTTTCTTTTGATTTTATCAAGAATCTCTTAATATATAGCAGAGACAACAGACGAGATATGGCAGCAATATACAATGCATAGAGAAATGGTAGACTTATTAAATGTGAAAGATAGAAAATTCTAAAAGAATTTCTACTATATATACTATATTTATTAGATAGCAAGTGTTCATCCTAATCAACTGTAAAGACGGGTGTATGCCAACATCAAACGTTTTATTTCGTGACTCAAGTGTCTGGGTTTTCTTCACTCTTTTAATTGTTGATCAGAACTAATTCAATCAACAGAAATCCGCACTTTGCTGCATCAACTTCCTGGATTAAAGCAAAATTTCTCCTTGGTCGCAAGATCTCATTTTACTGTTAGAATCGCCAAATTAAAGTCTATGATAATGGTTTCTTTTTGGCATTTCTCGCTTATGGAACTTCCTTTCAACTTCTAACTTTCGGGACAATAAAAAACATGATTAAAAAGATACGTCTTGAAGATTGACGTTTCATGGAATCCTTTGAGTATGGAAGTAGATAGGAAAGCAAGAACCTGAAAGAGATATCCAAGGTCGAGAAAAGAGGGAAAAATAAAAGAATAGCACTTTCGCTTAGATCTAGAAGTCCCACAGTAAAAATGAGACCTAGCTGCTCTTCAATTGGGTCAGTTAAGTGCCATACATAATACATGCTTAGACGATCATGTTTTGAAAGAGACATAACTAACTAGGCAGAAAATATTCCCGCAGTAAGTTGCTTTCTGTGGTTGACCGGTTGCGAACAAAGTCTAAAGAACCCAATCTGTCTAGCTATTTAACCTATAGTTTAAGAGAGAAGAGATGAATTTATACCTTTCCCAAGAGTATTTGTGCGTATTTGCGGGTATTATAAAAAAAATGTCAGCGACAACCGGCTTGAAGGGATTATCATCCAGTTGTAGATAGCGTCAATAATGCGACAAAACGAAAAAGTAAAAATGCGTTGAAGTTTTAAGATTATATAAATCTAGAGTTTTTTCGATTAAGAGACAGAGACTGAATAACTACTCCCGACGGCCCCTTCTTACGCGAGATCTCTCTCCGGTTGGTCTCCTGATTCACCGACGAAGAAAATAAAAGTATAAATTTATATTTTTTTATATCTATGGGTTCCTTGGTGTCTTTCAATATTCAGCGTAACTTACAAAACAGTCGGGCGACTCAGATTAGCACAATATGTTGTTTATTGTCTTCAAAGTAAGCATAAATAAATAAAAACAAAATGTTAAGCACGACTTTTTTATGCTCTATGTCTTTTTTCAAATTTGGGTGATCATAGCTGTCGACGAATTAGGAAACTACAAGATCTCATACAGAAAGTAATAGTGGAGAGTGACAAGAAGGGACTACAAATAAACTTTAAGAAAACTGAGTGCATGGTCATCAGCAAAAGATACAATCCAAAATGCCAAATACAAGTGGGGGATAACAAAATCAAGCAAGTACAGAAATTTAAGTACCTAGGAAGTGTTCTAACAGGAGATGGAAAGTGCGACACGGAGATCCGAAGGCGAATTGGCATGGCAAAGGACGCGTTCCAGCAAAATACTAACACACAGGAAAATCTCAATAGAATCGAAGAAAAGAGTGCTAGACTGCTACGTGATGTCAGTTCTTCAATACGGCAGTGAACGCTGGGCAAAATCATCGAAAATGAGGACAAAACTGGAGGCGGCCGAAATGTGGTTCTACAGAAGGATGCTACGGATATCGTGGACTGAGCATACAAGCAACGAGGAGGTGTTGGAAAGAATGGCAACAAAAAGGAAATTGATGCTGAGCATCAGGAAGAGACAACTGAAGTTCCTGGGACATGCAATGAGGAAAGAGAGCCTGGAGAACCTGATACTAACTGGTCAGATAGAAGGAAGGAGAGACAGATGAAGGCAGCGGATAACATATTTGCAGGGTCTGATCAGGTGGATGACGGAACGGGGGTTGCCAGGAGCAACAGGCTCAAACATACTAAGAGCCGCAAGGGATAGGGAGACGTGGAGAACCATGATCGCCTACGTCCTGAAGGGACAGGGCACATAGAAGAAGAAGTGTTATATGTGACTCCTAACGGTTATAATATTATGACTCCACAGTCACTAACGAATATAAAAAACACTATCAGAACTCCGTCGGGTCAGGATGTTTACCCTAACACTTATCCTCTGAGTCGTGTTTAACGTGGGCAACCAGAGCACGTACATTCGGGCAAAGGGTCAAAATTTACACAGCCCCGCAACTGCTGGGTCCAGGCGAGCCTCTATCCTTAGATGGAACCGCGACTGAGTCGTAATCTGCCCGAAGGCAGAGAGCATGACAATTGCTTATAGTCAGAATAATTACCATTTCTTCCAGCAAATTTCTCCAATTCTCCCAGCAGTACAAAACTGCAGTATTTTTCATGTTTCAATGCTGAAAAAAAGTATTTGACGCAGCCGAAATATGGTTCTACTGAAGGATGCTGAGAATACCATGAACCAGAAAGCAACGATGATGTTTTGGAGAGGATAGAAATGAAAAAGAAACTCACAAATAACATCGGGGAAAAAGCACATAGCACATATAACGAGGAAAAAGGGCTTGGAGAATATGATACCCAGCGGACAAATAAAGGGAAAGAAAAACAGGAGAAAGCAATGTATGGCATATTTAATGGGCTTGAGCAAACAGATGACCGAGTAGGGTCTGGGTGGGATAACAAGAGAAAGTTTATTAAGAGCTACAAAGGATACTGTGAGGTGGAGGGCCATGATCGCCTACTTATTACACCGTAAATAAAAAAGGAAGAAAAAGAAGAATGTTAGCATTGGTTTTTATGAGAATTGTAATACCGTGGACCTGTTTAAATACATGCAAATGAAGATTCATTTGCCTTCATATTGATCGATAAATTTAACGTCTTATTTAAAGTACATACGGCATGAGGAAATATGTAATTCTGTAAGACGTAACTATTAAAAATGTACGCTTAGTTATTTTTGCACATATATTCCAATTATTTTTACCGAATCCATAAAGAACTCTTTTTTACGAAAGGAAGAAGCAGGCGGAAATATCCGTGATTGATTCCGATAAGAGGAAATTTAAAAATAACTATGAATAATCTCTCAATCCCTTTATGTTGTATTCTGGAGATTTTTGGGCACATCGAGTTGAATCAATGTTTAAAGAGCTACTAATATTATGCATTACTTCTGTGTAGAGAGTTATATCATTTTGCTGATTATTTCTTTGTAGAAAGTTATATCATTTTGATGATTAATTCTTTGTAGAGAGTTATATCATTTTGCTGATTATTTCTTTGTAGAGAGTTATATCATTTTGCTGATTATTTCTTTGTAGAGAGTTATATCATTCTGCTGATTACTTCTGTGTAGAGAGTTATATCATTTTGCTGATTACTTCTGTGTAGGGAGTTATATCATTTTGCTGATTATTTCTTTGTAGAAAGTTATATCATTTTGATGATTACTTCTTTGTAGAGAGTTATATCATTTTGCTGACTGATATATGGTGCCTCATGCCAAACTAATACTATATTTAGTAAATCTAATGTACTGCAGCTCATAATCAAATAACTATTATACAGAAGAAACAGTAAACTGTATGTTCTTGTGTTTTAGTTTTTAAGACTTTGACTGGTATAAGGCTATATTTGTGGAACAATCAATGAATATTGACATCATTACAGTGTCGACACCTAATTTTCTATACTAAATGTTGATATAGCAGTAATATGATGTTGGAATGTTACGGAAATTAACGAAGATTAAGATAACTAGTTATAAACACCCGACAATTTAAAATGATTTGGTTGAACATTATTTTTGATCGATACACGTATTTCAGTAGATATTCTGTTTTGTTTTATAATCAAACAGTATTATATATTTATTTCTAACGGTCTGATTATTTACGATAAATTTTTGTTACGAAAATATGTGTCATTCGGCAAGATCCGAACCTGCAACCTCTATCCACATATAATAATATTCGTTAATTTCCGCAACATGTTTACATTTGTTTACATTACGATACATTTCAGAGCAGAGATGATAATTACGATGAATTCGAAAATTGTGTTTTAGGCTTAATTTGACTTCATTTAGACTAATCGTCATTCGTGGTCGAGAGTCTAAGACGCGCCATATCACATGGGTTCGCAGTAGATTCTGTAAAATGAAGGAGGAAGGGCAGGACCATATAATCAGCTGGAAATTAATAGGCTCAGCTTGTACCCCTAAAAATGTTCGTGATAGGTGCCGTCTATGTTCATTGGAGAATATTCTGATTTTGAAGTTACCTCATCAGGACTTACTTTTTAATCTTAGGAAGGAATTCATTAATAAGTGCCGTCATAGGGCGGATTTTAAAGTTTAAATTTTAAATTTTTAAATTTAAATTTAAATTTTTTAATTTTTTTTAATTTTTAATTTTTCTTTTTATAATTTTTATGTATATGTGTATGTTTTATATGTGTATGTGCATATTTGTATATATGTATATATGTATGTGTGTATATATGTATTTATGTGTGTAAAATTTTTTTAGCTATTCAAATGCTCTTTTTTATAATATTCATTAATTTTTTATATGTATGTGTGTGTGCATATGTATAATGTATATATATATGTGTGTATATATATATATGTGCATGTGTGTGTGTACACTTATATACTGTGTGTGTGAATTTTTGTATATGTGTGTACACATATATATGTGTGTATGCGCATGTATGTGTATATACATATATAAGTGTGTATGAAATTGAATGTATGTGTGTGTATGTATGTGTATGCATGTATATATGTATTCATAATCGAAAAATTGTGTGTGTGTGTATGTGTATGTATGTATGTGTGTGCTTCTATATGTATGTGTAATTGTAAATGAATTTTTTCTTTTTTTTTTACCGAGCAGTGTCTTTATTTAGTTTAAATCAAATGACCTAATTTTTTGAAAATTTTTTTATTTTATTTTAAATACTATATCTTTTTATTCCCTTTAAAAATAATTATGCCTTTTTAAGTAAAGGCCTTTTTCTAATACTTCAACGTTTTTGGGAAGTTAGGTTTCTGAATATGTCCAGCGTCTGTAATATATATATATTTTTCTTTCTTCTCTTTTCTTTTTCCCTCCCTTCCTTCCTTTATCTCTCTTATCTCCAACCTTTTTTCCGTGTTGCTTAACCTTACATCAATTCAACACGGCCGTCCGTTAATTTTAAGTTACATTTCTCTTTCCTTTTTTTGCGAACCCAGACGATGTCAATTTTTTCTTATTTTGTTTATTTGATTTTATTTTGTTTTATCGTTTTTTTCTTTTTCTTTTTTAATTTCTTTACAAATATATTTAAAAAGGAAAATTAGACTGATTTTTCTCCAGTTTCTAAAAGGATTTTTTATTGCTGAGGTGATGTGTTATCCCCCGTGGGGATTTTCATATCGAAATGATCATCCAACATCATTGAATTAATCCTTTTTTAATATATATATATATATATATATATATATATATATATATATATATATATATGATTCCAGGTAAAGAGGACACAAGGATTTACGATTTTGAGTTTTTTGGCATTTACTTTTTTAAAAGTGCTCAATATAATAAATAGTGCAGAGCTTAATATAATTATGTAATTAAATTTCTTATACAATATATATATATATATATATATATATATATATATATATGATTCCAGGTAAAGAGGACACAAGGATTTACGATTTTGAGTTTTTTGGCATTTACTTTTTTAAAAGTGCTCAATATAATAAATAGTGCAGAGCTTAATATAATTATGTAATTAAATTTCTTATACAATTAAAAATTAGAAATACATTGCCACACGGAAAATTCTGTTTCGAGATTTTTGTATCTCATCATCAGGCAATGTTAGTAGTGAAAATGATGGTCTTTATTTTGAGCAATAATTTTTGTTGTTTTTATGAGTAAAATTTCAATTTTTTGCAAGTGTTTTCTTATAACCTTAGATTACTTGGCGAGTAAAATTTCAATTTTTTACAAGTGTTTACGAACTTTTGGGACAACCTAATAAAAACAAATTGTTCATTGAAATAAGATTAAATATCTTACTGAATACATGCAACCGTCGAAACCAAAACAACTGTCCACTTAGCAACATATTTCTAACGAACAAAATATACATTTACCGTAACAAATAACATTAAGTCAGACGACAGAAAATACAAAAGAGAAACAGAAACAACATTTAAAGAATGATTTCACAACTACAAAACGTTATTAAAAACAGAAAGAATAATAAATAACACAACATTATCAAAATATATAAAGGAGCCAAAACGAAAATAATTTAATCACTAAAACTAAAGAGAAACTTATAAAAAGAACGGCCTCACACAATAGTGGAAATTACAAAATGTGTTTGGGGAAAAAATTTAGCAATAATCACCTTTAAAAATCAAAGCTATTTACTAAAGGAGAAAAATAAAAAATGGGCAGATGTAGACATTCAAATAAGTAGTTAATTTGCCACTTAAATACTAATACAAACAAAACAAGATAAAACGCAATTATATTACAAACATAATTCACTACATCTAACACCTTGCCCTCACCAATACAAACGAAAATCAATTAGAAAATAATTCCTGCAATATCCATAACAAACATATACTCATTTTCCCCAACCAAATCCGATGACAAAAACAAAAGTAAAACAAACATGCTTAACACAATATAAAAACAAGCATGTGTTTATACTCATTACAACACAAAAATACATATGCACAAATGAACAAGAATTGTCACACACACACATATATATATATATATATATATATATATATATATATATATATATATATATAATTCACCTAATATAATAATAAAAATAATAATTATAATAATCAGAAGAAAAAGAAGACAAACACAAAGAATAAAATCAACTAATCTTTCACCAAAAACACACCAATTTACTTTAAAAAACATACACAACTCATCTGCATAGACAGGTATGTGTACGAATGTGAGTACACTTATTAAAGTACACAACCCAAGCGTGCGGCCATCACATACACAACCGTCACCGTTAAAACCACGCGGTCAACACACCACAAAATGACAAATCACCGAAAATCCAGCATTCCTTTAAAATCAGCAGCAAACAAGAAAGTAGCCAAACCGAAAAAATGAAATTCAGGGAGTGAAAAATATCACACACTATCTGACTTACACATAAAAGACCAAATAACACACGTCCAAAAAATATAAAATGAAAACACACATTTATTGAAAAATATCAGTAGAAAAAATAGATGAGTGAGCACATTCTGGTACATTAACGAATCTTCAAAGCAGGCAATACGAAAGTCACGCCGATCAGTTAAAAGACAGTTATTTCTATATTATTTGATTAATGATCTGTCTCCATTTCTGATATCGAGCACTTTATTGCAAAATATGCTTGCCTTAAATGTATTTCTACTAGTAACGAACTGAAAGTCAGCAGTTCGGGTTTCAAACAGTCTTTTCTTGCTGAAGAAATAGATTTCATATATTGCAACGGAAATTATTACCGGCTGCCCAATCAATAAATGCTGAATGAATCGTCTTAATATAACGGATAATATAACAATACTCAGTATCTTAAAGACAACGTGTTAAATTACGAAGATGGAGCATTTATGAATATAAAAAAGCCACATTTTCAATCATAAATATTTCTATGCATGTA
Source organism: Ascarosepion bandense (assembly GCA_037127315.1). Lineage (NCBI taxonomy): Eukaryota > Metazoa > Mollusca > Cephalopoda > Sepiida > Sepiidae > Ascarosepion > Ascarosepion bandense. The sequence continues at coordinate 1,690,449 of JBBBDQ010001869.1, forward strand.
TACGTATAGACATTTCTATCTACCCTGTCAATCTATCTCTTTCTTTCTACACGCACACGCTCATATCTATCTATTTTCTATGTCTACCCTGTCAATTTATCTCTTTCTGTCTACACGCACATATATATATATATAATCTCTTCAGTAGTTTTCTTTACACGCTTAATTCTAAAATGGAACTAAGCAAACCAAACTATAATATACAATATCTTTCCTTAACACATTGTCAATGAATACATAAAGTTATAAACCTTGAGTAAACAGAGAAAAGAATATCACAAAATTTCAATATGATACTAAATGCAAACAAAAATATCTTTTTTATTTATTGGGCCCTAACCTGTGGATCCAATTATAAACACAATGGAAAAGTAATTGAAAATATAATTTCTGGGTAGATATGAATCAAAGATACTAAGAAACAGATAAGATTTAAAATATATGATACAAAGTTTAAAACATCTAATATAATTATTACTAACAATAAAGAACCTCAAAAAACAACATTCTTCAAAAATAATATTTCACCATTTCTTCTCATCCCTGGGTAATGGTTTCTTCGAAATTAATAATAAAAAATCTTTTTTTATATTCTTACATCAGACAAAGCAAACAGGTACTACACTACACTCTTTCGCAGTTTGAATTGTCACCTGTCAAAAATCTAGCTTATCATGAAATCTCAAATACAACTATCAGCATGAGGAAAATATTAGTAGAAACACTGAAATACTATAACGCACTTAATGCAAGGAACGATTAAGAAACTTAGAAGCTAATATTATATTCCAGAAGATATTAATATTCAAATTAAACAGCACGCATTAAGCATTTAATAATACACACTATTTCCAACCTTAGACTAAATATTGACGTGTATACGATATATATATATATATATATATATATATATATATATATATATATATATATATATATATATGCAAATTAAAATAGGATTAATTCAATGATGTTGAATGACCATTTCGATATGAAGATCCCCACGGGGGATAACACATCACCTCAGCAACAGAAAAATCCTTTCGGAAACGTTCTTTTTCTGTTGCTGAGGTGATGTGTTATCCCCCGTGGGGATCTTCATATCGAAATGATCATGCAACATCACTGAATTAATCCTTTTTTAATTTATATTTGCTCTGTAATAGTTTATTACATGGAGCTCTCTTCCTGTATCATTTTTTTAATATTAAAATAAAATTTTTAATATTAATTAGGATCGGGTCTTTGGAATTTACCTTCCTGCTTTTTCCACTTGGATTAAAGTACCTGAATTAATATATATATATATATATATATATATATATATATATATATATATATATATATATGTATATATATATAAACAAAAAATTAAAAAGGCTTCTATAGTGATATCCGTAGGAAGTTGGAAAAAGATTCTACAATCATCAACATTCCTTTTGCAACGCTTCCCAGAAGAAACTTTAATAGTGAAAACTCACCACACAAATTTTATAGAGGATCATCAGACATGCACAAACACACAACGACTTGAGGGACAGATGCAAACAATGATTATGGGAAAAAATGTAATAATAAAAAACAAAAATCCCATTGAACTAGTAAACCATCGAAATGAACTTATCTTTAAATGCTGATAAAAACGTAGATTTAAAATCCCATACTAAAATAGAAATTAAACGTAAAAGTTTTTTTGGGCCTATAACTGATTATATATATATATATATATATGTATTTATTTGTTTATTGCCGTCGAAATTGATATAAAAAGCTAACAATTCAATATTTTAAGTTAAAGTACGTTCACTAATTTTATTTTCCTGCATTTGTAATTAAAATATTCAATCCATAGTTATCTTACCGTCTGGGATGGAATTGCAACATTTTAGATTTAACATCCGCGTTTTAAAAATTAACATCGTATGTCGTACTGCCTTTTCTATCAATAAAAATCTCTCTTTCTCCTACCTTCCTCCATCTGGATGTGTAGGTCAATAAATCTAAGCCATTCATTTTTATAAAAAAAATCGGTTTGATGAGATTAATATTTTATTTTTTGAGAAGAAATATATTTTTATGAATAATCTTTATCTCTTTAAAATATTATCAAAATAAATTATCACCAGTGGATTTGTAACTTCTTCCAACTTATATTAAAATATTAAAATAATTGCTCATCTATGGTGTACCCAACAACAATTACAAATGGTGTTAGACAACGGTTTCAAACATTCAGATTTCGGAACAATACCAGGATGTGGACAACGGAATCGTGTCTGCCGCATTGGCATTAACTTCTTGTTGAAAATGACCGAAAAAAAGAAACAAAACCATGAGCTTCTGATTTTTATCATAATACTTTATCCGAATACAAAACGCATAATTCGAAATTTGAGAAAATAGAATAAAAATTATATATTCATATATTACACACAATAACCAAAATTAAGATAGCATACCAGCACCACGCATATATCTACTCATAAACCAAAAAAGATGTTAAAATCATTAATGAGGTAAATCTGGATCGCATGGATTTACCAACCTCTCTTTAATAAAAAACGGAAAATATATTTGACCAGGGTTTGATGGTTGATATGAGAATAAAATTTGTAATTGACACACAGGATACCGCAAAAATAATATAAATTTTGCTTTTTGCGATTGTTTATTTCTCAGAAACTCTTAGGTGTATTCGAACAAAAGTCGGGACGTTTTTTAAAACTTCAATCTTATCATATTCCATAACAATATCACGTTTTCTACAAGATGCCAACCCCTCCGACAATGCATCCACTTCTTCTTTGTCACAACGTCATTGAATCACATTACAGGGTCGCTTAATGCCCGCCCCCATTCTTTCAATTATATATACATCATTCCCGTTTATAGGCAAAATTAAGCAAGAATGAATGCCGTTTTATAATTACAACAAAAAATTACGCGTCGCGACAACTTCACACCAGATCTTTTTGAACAATCACTTGATTTAACTATCTTAACATAAACACTAAAAAGCAAACCAGCAACGTCGGACTATACAGCGACTATATATATATATATATATATATATATATAATATTATAAATAATACATATATATAGTCATCCGCATATAGATCTGTTTCGCTCTATCACAGCTCAACAGTACGGTTAGACATCTGATATATATATATATATATATATATATATATATATATATATATATATATATATAATACTAAAGAAAATGAAAATCCGTTCGTGTACCGAACAGACAACTTGCAAAATCCTAAAAGTCTTATTCAGATACAATCTCGAATGAAAAGAACCATACTGATGAAAGATAGATTAAAAAGGGCCTAAAAGCAAACTTACCAACTCAGTAATAAAGAATGCTCAAAGTTTAGATTGCTAAGACTGAGCAAAAAACGTTTACCAACATTAAATCCTATGAAAGGATGGCTCTTGTCGTAACTCGAGTTTCGTGCTCACGCAATCTTCAAACGACTTGCAAAACTAATAAGTATTTGTGTGCGTTCAGAGCGAAAGAGTAAGGGGAGTATACCCTATTCATTTGTGCTACATATGCAATACGTATTCGTTTAAGGGAAAGATAATATACAATGAGTTAATGGCGTCTGAATACTTTAATGCACCGCTTATATGCAAACCTTGTTTATTTATGTCTGTATGATCTTGTGTACTTTACCTCTCTCGTAAACAAAACTCTATTTCTTTTCGTTTTTAAGCAAGACGATGTGATTCTTTCAAAGAAGGAACAGAAAACCTTGCTTACTGTGTCAGATATCTGTATCTGTAATTATTAACTGAAATTCTTTTCTGCTACCAATGCGAATGGTCTCGAATCTTGATTAAACACGTATTCAGAGTTTCATTTACCTGTCCTTGTACGCATCTGATGTGTGAAGATAGGTTCCTATGCCCACCATCAGAGATAAAGTGGATGCATATTTCCGATTGTATAAATGCTTTAAATAAACAATTGAGAATGTTTCAGAACGGATTTAGTTGTGATTTTTTTCGATCGAGTGGAAACAATTTTTAAATGCAAACGAGGAATAATAAAAGTATTCTTAAATTATTCCGAAAACTTTAGTAATTCGTAAAACGTGTGGATTTAAAGTATCTATTGTTGCTTATCGGATGCAGAGGGGGTGGCTGTTGACGAGTTTTCAAAGCTTTATTCTATTGTGTATGTTGAAAGTTATTTGTAAAATGTTTTCCCCGTTTGTTCTCAATTTACGTATTATTATTGTTGTCGTCTGATTTGTCTTTTCATTTTCCATTTTGTTTTTGTATTTTCACTTTAGTTAAATCACTATTAGGTTTCTCACTAGTTATCTCTTACTATTTACTTCTTTCTCAGTATATATTATTCAATGAAATATCAACTTCAGTCTCTTCATGTCTATCTATCTATCTACTTCAGTCTCTTCATATCTATCTATCTATCTACATCAGTCTCTTCATACATATCTATCTACTTCAGTCTCTTCATATCTATCTGCATCAGGCTATTCATATCTATCCATTTACTTCAGTCTCTTCAT
>JBBBDQ010001869.1:1700000-1705000 GCA_037127315.1 Ascarosepion bandense
ATCTAACTCTTTCCGGAATTTTTATCTATCTATCTATCTATCTATCTATCTATCTATCTATCTATCTATCTATCTATCTATCTATCTATCTAATCTTTCCGGTTTTTAATATCTATCTATCTATCTATTTATCTATCTATCTATCTATCTATCTATCTATCTATCTATCTATCTCTCTATTTTCTGTTTTTAATATCTATCTATCTATCTATCTATCTATTTCCTGTTTAATATCTATCTGTCTATCTATTTTCGGTTTTTAATATCTATCTATCTATCTATTTTCGGATTTTAATATCTATCTATATATCTATTTTCGGTTTTTAATATCTATATATCTATCTATATATTTTCGGTTTTTAATATCTATATATCTCTCTATATATTTTCGGTTTTTAATATCAATATGTCTATCTATATATTTCCGGTTCTTCACATCTATCCATCTATCGATCTATCTCTTTTCGGTTTTTAACATCTATCTAAATATCTATCTCTATACGGTTTTTTAATATCTATCTATCTATCTATCTATCTATCTCTTTTCGGTTTGTAACATCTATCTAAATATCTATCTCTATACGTTTTTTTAATATCTATCTATCTATCTATTTCCGGTTCTTCACATCTATCTATCTATCTATATCTGGATTTTCACATGTATCTATCTATCTATATCTGGATTTTCACATCTATCTATCTATCTATCTATCTATGTATCTATCTATCTATCTATGTATCTATCTATAGTTCTTCACATCCATCTATCTATCTATCTATCTATCTATCTATCTATCTATCTCCGGTTCTTCACATCTATCTATCTATCTATCTATCTCCAGTTCTTCACATCTATCTATCTATCTATCTATCTATCTATCTATCTATCTATCTATCTATCTATCTATCTATCTAATTGCTGTTTTCATATCTATCAATCTATCTATTTCTCATTCTCCAGATCTATCTATCTCTTTCCTGTTCTTCATATCTATCTATCTATCTATCTATCTCTTTCCTGTTCTTTATATCTATCTATCTATCAATTTCCGGTTCCTCACGTGTGTCTATCTATTTCCGGATCTTCATATCTATCTATCTATTTCCGGCTCTTCATATTTATCTATCTATCAATCTATCTATCTATTTCCGGATTTCATATCTATCTATCTATCTATGTATCTATGTATCTATCTATCTATCTATCTATCTATCTATCTATCTATCTATCTATCAATCAATTTCCTGTTCTTTATGTCTATCTATCAATTTCCGGTTCCTCACATATATCTATATATTTCCGGATCTTCACATCTGTCTATCTATTTCCGGCTCTTCATATTTATCTTTCTATCAATCAATCTATCTATTTCCGGATTTCATAACTATCTATCTATCTATCTATCTATCTATCTATCTATCTATCTATTTATCTATATATATATATATATATTTCTGGTTTTGAATATCTATCTAACTATCAATCTAGTTTCGGTTTTTAATAACTATGTATATCTATGTATCAATGTATATCCGGTTTGTAATATCTATCTATGTATAGCTCTATCTATTTCCGGTTTTTTGTATCTATCTATATATAGACCTATCTATTTCCGGTTTTTATATCTATCAATCTATCTCTCTATCTCTTTCCGGTTTTTGATATCTAACTGTCTATCTATGTATTTTCGATTTTAAATATCTATCTATCTATCTATTTTCGATTTTAAATATCTTTCTATCTATCTATTTATCTATCTTTCTATCTATCTATCTATCTATCTAATTTCGATTTTTAATATCAATCTATCTATCTATCTATCTATCTATTTTCAATTTTTAATATCTATCTATCAATCTTTCTATCTGTCTATCTATCTATTTTCGATTTGTAATATCTAACTATCTATCTATCTATCTATTTTCGATTTTTAATATGTATCTATCTATCTATTTTAGATTTTTAATATCTATCTATCTATCTATCCATTTTCGATTTTTAATATCTATCTATCAATCTATCTATCTATCCATTTTCGATTTTTAATATCTATCTATCTATCTATCTATTTTCGATTTTTAATATCTATCTATCTATCTATCTATCTATTTTCGATTTTTAATATCTATCTATCTATCTATTTTCGATTTATAATATCTATCTATCTATCTATCTATCTATTTTCGATTTTTAATATCTATCTATCTATCTATCTATTTTCGATTTTTAATATCTATCTATCTATCTATCTATTTTCGATTTTTAATATCTATCTATCTATCTATCTATTTTCGATTTTTAATATCTATCTATCTATCTATCTATCTATCTATCTATTTTCGATTTTTAATATCTATCTATCTATCTATTTTCGATTTTTAATATCTATCTATCTATCTATCTATCTATTTTCGATTTTTAATATCTATCTATCTATCTATCTATCTATCTATCTATCTATCTATCTATCTATCTATCTATCTATCTATCTAACTCCGGTTCTTCACATCTATCTATCTATCTATCTATCTTTCTATCTATCTATCTATTTCAGTCGCTTCATATATTTCTATCTCTCTCTCTATCTATCTATTTCGCTCGCTTCATATATTTCTATCTCTCTCTCTCTCTATCTATCTATCTAATTGCTGTTTTCATATCTATCAATCTATCTATTTTCCATTCTTCAGATCTGTCTATTTCTTTCCTGTTCTTCATATCTATCTATCTATCTATCTATCTATTTCCTGTTCTTTATATCTATCTATCAATTTCCGGTTCCTCACGTGTGTCCATCTATTTCCGGATCTTCATATCTATATATCTATTTCCGGCTCTTCATATTTATCTATCTATCAATCTATCTATCTATTTCCGGATTTCATATCTATCTATCTATCTATGTATCTATCTATCTATCTATCTGTCTATCTATCTATCTATCTATCTATCTATCTATCTATCAATTTCCTGTTCTTTATGTCTATCTATCAATTTCCGGTTCCTCACATATATCTATATATTTCCGGATCTTCACATCTGTCTATCTATTTCCGGCTCTTCATATTTATCTTTCTATCAATCAATCTATCTATTTCCGGATTTCATAACTATCTATCTATCTATCTATCTATCTATCTATCTATCTATCTATCTATCTATCTATTTATCTATATATATATATATATTTCTGGTTTTGAATATCTATCTAACTATCAATCTAGTTCCGGTTTTTAATAACTATCTATGTATCAATGTATATCCGGTTTGTAATATCTATCTATGTATAGCTCTATCTATTTCCGGTTTTTTGTATCTATCTATATATAGACCTATCTATTTCCGGTTTTTATATCTATCAATCTATCTCTCTATCTCTTTCCGGTTTTTGATATCTAACTGTCTATCTATGTATTTTCGATTTTAAATATCTATCTATCTATCTATTTTCGATTTAAATATCTTTCTATCTATCTATTTATCTATCTTTCTATCTATCTATCTATCTAATTTCGATTTTTAATATCAATCTATCTATCTATCTATCTATCTATTTTCAATTTTTAATATCTATCTATCTATCTTTCTATCTGTCTATCTATCTATTTTCGATTTGTAATATCTAACTATCTATCTATCTATTTTCGATTTTTAATATGTATCTATCTATCTATTTTAGATTTTTAATATCTATCTATCTATCTATTTATCCATTTTCGATTTTTAATATCTATCTATCAATCTATCTATCTATCCATTTTCGATTTTAATATCTATCTATCTATCTATCTATCTATCTATTTTCGATTTTTAATATCTATCTATCTATCTATCTATCTATCTATCTATTTTCGATTTTTAATATCTATCTATCTATCTATTTTCGATTTATAATATCTATCTATCTATCTATCTATCTATCTATCTATTTTCGATTTTTAATATCTATCTATCTATCTATCTATTTTCGATTTTTAATATCTATCTATCTATCTATCTATATTCGATTTTTAATATCTATCTATCTATCTATCTATTTTCGATTTTTAATATCTATCTATCTATCTATCTATCTATCTATTTTCGATTTTTAATATCTATCTATCTATCTATTTTCGATTTTTAATATCTATCTATCTATCTATCTATCTATTTTCGATTTTTAATATCTATATCTATCTATCTATCTATCTATCTATCTATCTATCTATCTATCTATCTATCTAACTCCGGTTCTTCACATCTATCTATCTATCTATCTATCTATCTTTCTATCTATCTATCTATTTCAGTCGCTTCATATATTTCTATCTCTCTCTCTATCTATCTATTTCGCTCGCTTCATATATTTCTATCTCTCTCTCTCTCTATCTATCTATCTAATTGCTGTTTTCATATCTATCAATCTATCTATTTTCCATTCTTCAGATCTGTCTATTTCTTTCCTGTTCTTCATATCTATCTATCTATCTATCTATCTATTTCCTGTTCTTTATATCTATCTATCAATTTCCGGTTCCTCACGTGTGTCCATCTATTTCCGGATCTTCATATCTATATATCTATTTCCGGCTCTTCATATTTATCTATCTATCAATCTATCTATCTATTTCCGGATTTCATATCTATCTATCTATCTATGTATCTATCTATCTATCTATCTATCTATCTATCTATCTATCTATCAATTTCCTGTTCTTTATGTCTATCTATCAATTTCCGGTTCCTCACATATATCTATATATTTCCGGATCTTCACATCTGTCTATCTATTTCCGGCTCTTCATATTTATCTTTCTATCAATCAATCTATCTATTTCCGGATTTCATATCTATCTATCTATCTATCTATCTATCTATCTATCTATCTATCTATCTATTTATCTATATATATATATATATTTCTGGTTTTGAATATCTATCTAACTATCAATCTAGTTCCGGTTTTTAATAACTATCTATGTATCAATGTATATCCGGTTTGTAATATCTATCTATG
>JBBBDQ010001869.1:1725000-1765000 GCA_037127315.1 Ascarosepion bandense
ATCTATCTATCTATCTATCTATCTATCTATCTATCTACTTCCGTCTCTTCATATCTATCTATCTATCTACTTCCGCCCTTTATATCTATCTATCTATCTATCCGTCTCTTTATATCTATCTATCTATCTACTCTGTCTCTTATATCTATCTATCTATCTATCGGTCTCTTTCATATCTATCTATCTATCTACTTCCGTCTCTTTCATATCTATCTATCTATCTATCTATCTACTTCCGTCTCTTCATATCTATCTATCTATCTATCTACTTCCCTCTCTTCATATCTATCTATCTATCTATCTACTCTCCTTCATCTATCATCTATCTATCTATATATATATCTATCTATCTATCTATCTATCTATCTATCTATCTATCTATCTACTTCCGTCTCTTTATATCTATCTATCTATCTACTTCCGTCTCTTTATATCTATCTATCTATCTACTTCCGTCTCTTTATATCTATCTATCTATCTATCATCTCTTCATATCTATCTATCTATCTATCCGTGCAAATTTATCAATCTATCTTAATGCGGCTCTTCATATCTATCTATGCCTCTTAGTATCAATTTATCGATCTCCTGACTTCTGTCTCTTCATATCGATCTCTTTATCTATGTCTCTTCGCGTCAATTTATTGACATCTCTACGCCCATTTCTTCATATCCATCTATCTATCTATTTATGTCTCTTCATGCCAATTTACCAATCTATGTACTTACTTTTTTTCATATCAATCTATCTATTTATCTATCTCCGGCCCTTAATTTCACTAGCGAACTATCTACGTATCTATGTATTTACCTATACATCTATGTATGTTTGTAAGATTGTATATATCTATGTATGTATATATCTATCTATGCCTGTATGTACGTATCTGTCTATCTACATATATATCTATGTATGTATGTATCTACTTATCTGTGTATCTATGTATGTATCTATCTATCTCTCTATCTATCTGCCTATTAATCTATCTACCTATATTTCTATCTAAGTGTGTATCTAACTTTGTATGTACCTTTCTATCTACCTACATATATATCTATGTATGTATGTATCTATCTATCTATACATCTACGTATCTATCTACCTATGTATCTGTTTATCTATGTATGTGTCTATCTATCTATCTATGTGTCTATCTATCTATCCATCTATCTATCTATCTATGTGTCTATCTATCTGTCTATCTATGTATCTATCTATCTGTGTGTGTATCTATGTATGTATGTATGTATGTATGTATGTATGTATCTATCTATCTATCTATCTGCCTATGTATCTATCTGCCTGTCTATCTATCTATGTATCTATCTATCTGCCTGTCTATCTATCTATGTATCTATCTATCTGCCTGTCTATCTATGAATCTATCTATCTGTATGTGTACCTATGTATCTATCTGTCTGTCTATCTATGTATCTATGTATCTGTCTATCTATGTATCTAGCTATCTGCCTGTCTATCTATCTATGTATCTGTCTATCTGCCTGTCTATCTATGTATCTATCTATTATGTGTGTGTATCTATGTATCGATCTATTATGTGTGTGTATCTATGTATCTATCTATCTGTGTGTGTATCTATGTATCTATCTATCTGTGTGTGTATCTATGTATCTATCTATCTGTGTGTGTATCTATGCATCTATCTATCTGTGTGTGTATCTATGCATCTATCTATCTGTGTGTGTATCTATGTATCTATCTATCTGTGTGTGTATCTATGCATCTATCTATCTGTGTGTGTATCTATGTATCTATACGTGTGTGTATCTATGCATCTATCTATCTGTGTGTGTATCTATGCATCTATCTATCTGTGTGTGTATCTATGCATCTATCTATCTGTGTGTGTATCTATGCATCTATCTATCTGTGTGTGTATCTATGTATCTATCTATCTATCTGTGTGTGTATCTATGTATCTATCTGTCTGTCTATGTATCTATGTATCTATATATCTATCTATCTATCTGTGTGTGAATCTATGTATCTATCTGTCTGTCTATGTATCTATGTATCTATCTATCTATCTATCTATCTATCTATCTATCTGTGTTTGTATCTATGTATATATGTATCTATCTATCTGTCTATCTATGTATCTATCTATCTGCCTATCTATCTATCTATCTATCTATCTATCTGTCTGTCTGTCTGTCTGTCTGTCTATCTATCTATCTATCTATCTGGCCATTTATTCAATGCCTTTTACTCAACATACATTTTATAATACAGTTTTATTTGTTTTTCTCCCTATCCCTTTATCATCATTTTTTAATATAACTTTTCCTTCTTCTCTCGTGATATTTCCCTTTCTTTACCTTTATATGTGTCATTTTCTCTTCATCACCTTCCACCATTGTCAATTCCAATCTCCTTTTTCTCTCTTCATACGTCTTCCTTTTTTCTCTCTCTTCAACTATAAAAGAATTTTTATAATTTTCTCCATCTTATTAGGATTTAATTTTTCCTTATTTTCTATTTTCCTTTTTCTCAGTCTTTAAATATTATTTTCTTTATTTTTACCTCTCTAGTTTATTTTCTTTTCAGTTAAGTGCCATACGTGTTAAACGTTTTGGGCGATCATGTTTCGAAAGAGACATGGATGACTGTGCAGAATATTATCCCGCAGACTGTTGCTATTACTATCTGCGGTAGACTGGTTGCCAACCAAGGCTATAGAACCCAATCTGTCCTGTTATTTAACCCATAACTGGAGGGAAGAGAAGTATTAATACCTTTCACCAGGTATTTGCGCGTAAGTGAAAAGGAATTCAACTGGAGATCGAACTCGGCTCCCCAATTTTTCGTTCCGTGTCCATATCCACTGCACCACAGACCTTACTTTTATTCTTATTGTGTTTTCAATATTTAGAATTAAATCATTTCCTTCCTACTCTCTCGCATTCATTCTCTCGTGTTCTCTCTTGTTTTTCTCTCTCTTGTCTTCTTTCTTTTGCCTTCTCTCTTGATATATGTATATGTATTCTTTTTTAAAAGTTCTCTAGCTATGCAAATTACAAATCGAAGATAGCAAAATCAAACAAGTAAAACTATTTAAATATCATGGAAATGTTCTCAGGACGAAAAGTGTGACACGGAAAGCCAAAGATACATTAGGATAGCAAAAGATACATTCTTACAGCTAAGCAGTGCATAAAGATACAGAAAACACTTCTTTAGAAACAACGAAAATGGAACTGCAATGTTACATAATTTCTGTTCTCTTATATGGCAGTGAATGCTGGACACTTTCCTCAAAGATGAAGAGACATGAAACAACAAAAATATAGTCCAACAGAAACATTCTGAGGATACTGTGAACCGAACAACATTGAGTTTTACATGAAATGGAAACAAAAAAGTAACAACATTAGGCAAACACTGTTGATATTCTTAGGACAAATAATGAGGAAGGAGGCCTATGGAAATCTGACTCTCACAGGACAAATGGAGAGCAATAAGAAAATTGCATGAGTAAATGGATGGTGTTAGAGAGCTTCGGGGAAATAGTATTTTTAGTGAGGTCAAACAAGAGTTAAAAAATGTTGTGTATGTATATATACGCGTTTATATGTGTCGGTACATGTGTATATAGTTGTACATATGTGTGCATCTATCTATCGCTCATTCAGTAATGAGCACGCTGGATATTGGGCGTGTATAATGATAATATACACGCTAAAAAGTTTACCTTCTTCTACCGAGCGCCTGTAGCCCAGAGGTAGAATCGCCGACTGACGCCAATTCGGTCGGGTTTCAATCCTGGATTAAAAGCAATCGGAGTCTAACGGTACTGATGAGCTGTGATACAGCGAAACTGATCTGTCTGCGGATATATATATATATATATATATATATATATATATATATATATACACAGATCTGTCTGCGGATGACTACGCTCTCTGACCCTGATTGAGCACTCTGGAAGAATGGTAGACTTGAAAAAACAGTAGCTACTCTAGCATCTACGCATCGTTCATTCAGTAATGAATTGGAACACTCTCAGCTACTGGCGTATGTTTACATGTTATATCACACACTAAAATCTGCCTTATTCTATCTACCGAGCGGTCAGCGCTCAGAGCTAGAATCGCCGACTGATGTCAATTCTGTCGGGTTTCAATCCTGGCAAAAAGCAGTCGGATGTTTAACCTTACTGATGAGCTGTGATTCAGTGAAACAGATTTGTCTGATGATGTATATATATATATATATATATATATACACGTGTGTGTATCTTTCTTCCCCTTCATATTTGATTCCCTTTAAAATAATCTAGTTTTAATGCCAAGTTAAGCTTAGAATTTAATTATTTGTAGTCACTAACATTAATTTGTAATAAATATATGTTTTCTATTAAATAGATTTTAATTTTTGCTGTAAAGTCAACATAATTGTCGGTTAGTAATACCGATCTTTATTTCAATCATATATTAACATTATTATCCTAATAAATGTTTTAGTGTCTATTCTTATGTTCTTAAAATTAGAAATTACTTGTATTTTGATTAGTCACCAGAGACTATGTAACAATATCTCCCTGACTGACGGGTTGGCTAGTTTTTAACTTTTTAAAAAAACACTTCAACTTGAAATTAGCACCATCACTTGACAAGACACAAGCCGTGTCAAAGCAAAATAGCTACTTTATAGTAATATTATTATAACATTTATATCCTTAATTCTATCCAAATGATAGATAGATAGATAATGATGCGAAATCGGTATACGGTAAGAATAATCCAAAAATATCTATCTAATAAAAAATGTATAGAGAGCTCATTATATTATCCAGAGCAATATCATATACATAAATGAATATTCAACACATCGTCAAAGGTGGTTATAAGCGCATGAAATCGTCCTCTCTCTGAAGATAAGGACATTTTGGCCCGTCGAAATAAATGATATTTTATATCCACTTTAGATAATGTGTTGTATATATATATATATATATATATATATATATATATATATATATCGCTGTATCACAGCTCATCAGTACAGTTAGACATCCGATTGCTTTTAACCCAGGATTGAAACCCGACCGAAGTGGCGATTCTACCTCTAAGCTTCATATATATATATGAAATGAATTGTTTGAACATTATTTTTTTTATCGATAATCGTATTTAAGTAGATATTCCTTATTAATTAAACATTATTATATATTTATATCTACTGGCCTGATTATTTACGATAAATTTTTATTACGAAAATGTGTGTCATTCGGCAGGATTCGTTACCAGATCAAATGGTAGCTTCCCCTATGTAGATAGGGGCCGCAGGTTCGAATCCTGCCGAATGACACACATTTTCGTAATAAAAATTCATCGTAAATAATAAATATTTAAAAATTCATCGTAGATATAAATATTTAATACTGTTTAATTAAAAACAGAATATCTACTTAAATACGATTATCGATAAAAAATAATGTTCAAACAATTCATTTCAATTTGTCCGGTTGTTTGTAACCAAGTTTCGTTAAAATCCGTTAATTTCCGTTAATATATATATATATATATATATGAAGCTTAAACTTGTTAAGACATTGTTTCTCCTTATGTGTCAAAAAGATTTTGGAAGTTATATGCCGTAGAATAATTGTCATTAGCTACGATGTATCTGAAATCAAAAATTTTCATTTTGACAAAAAATATGTACCGCATGTATCAGATCTTAAATAGGTACAACTTTCTCATTATTACAATCTCTTTAATTAGGTTCAGGTGATTACAACTCTGAATAGGAAACGAAATAATGTATGCGAAAATGTTTCTGATTTGATCAGTAAAAAGGTAGTCATTCTTCAAAATGAAAAAAAAAACACACACACATTCATTAAACAAAAATTAGGAAAATGATCATCAGGACTTACATTTTCCTGAATTTAACACATTTGAATGTTTTTTAATGCCACATCACCAATAGACGTAGGCGATTATGACTAACCACAAACTCATTTTTATTTCTATACAGGGAATTAACCCGACTTCCTTGATCCTAGAAGTTTTTCCCGTTGCCTCCCCCTTGCTTCAGATAAAAGAGTCTTTCTTTCTTACACTGGTTGCCATCCAAGTTTAGAAAAACCGTTCTACCTTGCTACTTAAGCCACAGATGAGGAAAGGGAGGAATGAATTCATACGTTTCCCAAGGGCATTTATGAATGAAATTTGAACTCGACTCACCAATTTCACATTAGGTGCCGGTATCTTTTACAAGTTTTATTCAGTTTTTAAAACTGCTACGTTAAATTCCGAAACGAAATTCTTTATAACATTATTTGAGAAATTTAGCAATATAAACCATATTTTATAAGCAACTAAGTAACTTGGAAAGTAGTTTGTTAGTTGAAATTTTCCCAAGAATCTTTTATTCATGCTGCTAAAATATTTGCTTATATTTTTTATCATTGCGTATAATATAAAAAGAAATGAAACGCATTATAATAAAAATTATTGAAATTGGTCATAGGTTTTAAAAAATAACCTTCATAATAATTCTGCTTAATTTTCTGTTTCATTTTAATCACAAGTAACATTTGTAGAGTACTTTCATTTATTTAATCAGACAACGAGTACACTTTACAGCTGAATAATCTTCAAGTAAAAGATAAGCTTAGCAATATCAAAATTCTGCCCGACACAAATCTAAACGTATTTATAAATAGAACCTTTGTCTGTGTGTGTGTGTCCGTTACCTATAGACACCGAAACGGCTGAATCGATTTTCTTGAAAATTTACACAGTTGTACTATAAGCGTTTGCGAGTGTTCTTAGCTTGGTTTTGTGTCGAGGTACCCCCGATAAATATCGAAAATCGATAATCGAAAAAATCGGGTTATAGAAGGAGTGGTCCGATTTTAATCAAAGTTGATACACTCATAGACAAAGATATAAGAAACGATATTCAGAAGTTTCAAAGTTGCAGTTCTTACAATAGTGCAGAAAATCGATAATATATATATATATATATATATATATATATATATATAAAGCAAGATGTTTGTTTGTGTGTCTGTATGTCCTTTATACAAATCCACAATTTATATCCGATTTTAACCAAACTTCACACAAATATTCTTTAGGCTGTGTCTGAGCTCCAGGACCATGGAATAGTTTTAAAGCTTTCATTACACCCGAGCAACGCCGGGCTATGCTGCTTGTCCTTTATATAGTCAACTACGAATAAGATATTCATTTTCATTATTTGATTTATCATCATCAATAAGTTATCATCATTAGTAATTTATCATGTAACTATGAATAAGTTTAACGTTTCCTGCCACTGAGATTGCGATGCGAGAATGGTCTATCACCAGTTTGTATCCCTTCCAGTATTGACATTATTATATCCATGAATTAACGACATTTTATTTCACGGACAGAACGGAATAGCAAACAAAAATAGGCTTTGTTCTTAGAGTTTTACGCTGCTAAGTTAAAATTATATACACCACACAGAAAATATAACATATGTATATCACGCAACAGTGCGAAAATGAGGAAGCGATAGATTGCCAACGAGATATTTGATTCTCCTGTGTTCATTGAGAATCTATATTTAGGATTTCAAACGAAGATTCGAGCTGAGTGGATTCATTATCTATTACCAGAGAAGACATATTCCTTTAACAGGAAACGGCATGTCATGAATTTTCCCAACATGTAAACCGAGCGAAGACGTATTTCTAACAGAAAAACGAACGCAATGTGGCAGCTGGTTGGTCTTGGCCGAGGTTTCACGCCGCCCATGCGAACGAACGATGCGTGTGTCTTGATTCTGAACAGTTAAATGATGGACTAGCCACTTTCGTTACTGTGAAGTGTCGTCACTAAGCTACCGTCACGTGACCCATGTGACTTCTTTTCAGCCGAAGGAAAATAATCGCATTTTGTATCCCTACACTACACATGTCAAGTTTTGATTTCATATCTAGATATGTACGCTTCTGAAAATCATGTTTATCCGATTATTGATATTCGGCCCCAAGCTGAAATCAGTACATCGATAGAAGATATTGCGTTTAGCTAGGTGAATCTGTTGTCAGACTAATGAAGCATAGTAATGCCGAGAATGTTACGTCTATTCGATTCTTGAACAAATAAGATAATTCTTTATACCATTGACAGCTGATCGAAATGATAATTGGTATCGCGTATATAAAAAAGTATCCTTGTATATATTAACAACAAGAAGACTGGGCAATGGAATCTTCAAACCCTGCATCCCTGTCTTTCATTCATTATTTCGTCGTGGCAAACCAAGTTATGTGTGTACATATGTATTTTAGAGAGAAAAGAACGTATTACCGTCACAGTTTTTGAAATTGTAATTCATGACATCTAGATTCACTGCTAGGAAGGTTGGGTCACTGTGTCGGGCCAGGAGGTTTTTTCCGCATGAATCCATCTTGCATATATGAAAATCAACGTGCAAGGAATACTGATGCTATATATGATCAGGCGCCCCTGCTATTCATCAGTGTTCTCGACAAGCACCGACTTGGCGGCTCGACTCCAGCCATCTTTCTCACCCATGGGATGTGGCTTTCCTCTGTCTGTTCTATAAATACTTTCATAACTTCTGCTTAAGTCGCTGGTGCCGCTGCCATAGGAGTTTACTCATGTAACCAGACTGGTAACTGGGTTATTCACAGTTAGATCAACCAAATGCAGCCGACAATTCTATTCCAACAGATTCTTTTCTCGGACATCCCGTCTGTGGAACTCTCTTCCATATTCTTGCTTTCCTGACGGCTACAACCTCCAGGAATTTACATGCAATGTCAATACCCATCTCTTATCTACTTGACTCCAGTTCTTTTTACATCACCATGTATATCTTTTCCTTTCTCTCTACATTTGCAACTGTCATCACACCTGTATTCCCATCCTTCTCTTGCTCCTTTCTCTGACACCCCCTGTAACTGGTTCGTCTTTCTCTTCACTCTTCTCCTATCTAATCTTTTACTCTTATGTCGCCCCTTGCGCATCAGTGGCGTTACCGCCTTTTTTAGGGGTGAAAGGATTAAAACAGAAAAACTTCTCTTCCTGATCTAGTCTTTTGTAGATTCGAGGTATCTTTAAAGTACGATTATAGTAGTTTAGTGAGACATTTCTAGTTTTTATTCGGATATTTACAAAAAATGTCAAGTTATTATTGGTGGAATTAAAGCAACAGTAATTATACACAAATCTTCAGCATTTTTGCTTATTACGTTTGGCTATTTCTGTCTGAAAAGTTCAATCTATTTATTAACGATCTCCATAATTCTTCTAATCTAGCGGCTTTTTTTTTGTATTTTTTTAGTTTTTGGCCCATTGTTCAAACGCATTAAGTTATATTTGTCTGCTTTATAATCTATGTTCCTCTATTTTCTCAATACCCGCCCTTCATTCTCGGAGTGTAAAGCCATTATTATTCTTATGGCTTTCCATAATTTCCGGTGCTTTCTAACTCTTAATAATTTTTTGTGTAATCTATCCGAAAAATTGATCTACCATCCATTTATCCATGTAGATGGGTTTTATTTTGTCCCTCTTTCTTTTACTATGTCCTGTGAGTATCATATTTTCCAAGCTCTCTTTTCTCATTATGGACCTTAAAATCAGCTGTCACTTTCTGATATTAAGTGTTAATTTCGTTTTCATTTTCTCTAAAACTTCGTCGTTGCTCATATTCTCAGTATCGTTCTGTAGATCGTTAAATATATTGCTTTGGGTGTCTTCTTCATCTGTGAGAATGTTTTACTGCATTCCCGCTTTCTATAAGAGGATCCTATCCCATGGTTGTAGGTAAAGATCTTTCTGGCTGATTATTTTTCTTGTTTAAAAACAAGAAAAATAATCAACCAGAGATTTGTTGGTAGGATTGAACCACTAAATTCTTATTTCCCATGCCAATAGCCTTGATCGTATTGAAGATGGTTGTTATTTTCATTTTAGCTAAAACATTGTTTCTGTTAGTAAAGAAGTAAAGAAGAAATTTAATATACTGCTTTGCCAGGAGAAAAATGTTTGCAAAGATCTGCAGAGAAAGCTTTTAAAAAATCATGTTCTGTAACTTGATTGGTCGAATGAAAAGATTACAAGGAAATTTGCTGTTTACTTTAAAAAAGAAAATATATGAATGATATATTTTATTTTTTGAAAGTAGAATATTATATTTCCATTATCCATTTCTAAGCAAGCATAAAGAATCAGCTTTCTCAAAGCTGACGGCTTTTTTAAGGATGAAAATGAAATTTATTCTAATGCCAGGTTGTACAGAATTTTTTACGTTCATTTCTTACGTACATACGTGCGCAATATTTAAACACAGGCACACATATTTTTCTCACTCTGCCTATAGCATTACAAAACTTGGTTATCGCCCTTCACACGGCTGCTTGTTTTACGTATATCAAGGGTAAAAATGCTTCACAAGTTAAGTCCTTTAGCCAATTGGAGTTCATTTATCAGAGCTAATGCTCATGTACTCCAGGTTTTCATTTCCTCCCATATTTTCAGATTAAGCTAAATAATGGGGTGTTAATAAAATAAACACATTTCCCATCCGTTACACTATAATAATTGTTTTTCAGTGCAAAAGCTGATTTAGTGAAATAAAGCTTCATAAGCTTATACTTAGTGTTGTTGTTACATTATTTACATTGTTCCTTATTGCTATCTTTACGACGTTTCGGCCGTTGTTCGCTCCTTCCTTCTTCCGGTGATATCAATGTCGATCTGAACCCTTTATTTCGATCACTAGGATATATCATTCTCATCACATGTGCGATGTTACTTCCGTATGTCATGTAGTTATCTCCCTTTAACTCAACTCTCTAAGTCTTTGAGGACCCATAGTCCATTGGATATACGCGTTGGTTGGTACCAGTGATTGACCCAAAGTGTTGTGTGTTCAATACCTGGCTACAGCAGTAGTCAACAAATAACTTAGAGAGTTGAGTTAAATGAGATATCTTCTTGACATCGTAAACTTGGCAATAAAGATGAGGACAACAATACGAAAAAGGTAAATAATATAAATACTACCTCATCTGAGAAGTATAGACAGAGTTGTTGTTATATTACAAATGGATAGAATTATGAACCAGTCTGATTAGAAGCAAAAATCGAAATTCACTTCACTTCTCTTTTCCCTACTAGACTGGTGACATGGCAAGGTTTCATCAACCCGCAGTTGAATTAGGTAGAAGCAACCGTAAGTTCTACGCTAATAGCTTCTTACATCTCACTTCCCGCTTGTCAAATTCTTTTCCGACTTCATGCTTTCCCGAAAAATTTGATACTAAAAAATTCAAATGCAATGTAAATCGTTATTTACTCTCATCTAGATTATACTATATTTATTGTTCTCGATCATGAATGTTTTTTCTTTTTTTCTTATTCTTTCACAATATGTAGACCCTTCAGTCTCACTGACTTAGTTTTATGATTTCTTTTAATAATTCTGCTAGGGTTTATCCATTTCTATATTTGAAGAAATTATTGTGGCATGCTAGTTAGTTAAATATAAACTTATTTATAAATGGAACTATGTGTGTGTGTGTCTGTGTCCGTTACCTATAGACTCCGAAACGGCTGAATCGATTTTCTTGAAAATTTACACAGTTGTACTATAAACGTCTGCGAGTGTTCTTAACTAGATTTTATGTCGAGGTACCTCAGATAAATATCGAAAATCGAAAAAAATCGGGTTATAGAAGGAATGGTCCGATACTAATCAAATTTGATACACTCATAGATAAAGATATAAGAAACGATATTCAGAATTTTCAATGTTGTAGTTCTTACAATAGTACAGAAAATCTTTTAGTTTTTGCTTCGGGTTTGGCTCTAAGTAGGTATAATTGGAGTTCTTAGTTTCAGCCATGATACCATTTATTCCGAGGACTTATTTAGACTTCAAAAATCAATTTACGACAAAAACTCCTATTTGATATCGATACCAGGAAATCAAAATTTGACTTAAATCCATTCATTTTTTTTTTCAGTCTAGGGTTTCGCTTTAACTGGAAACAACTATTGCTTTTTAATGTTTCTTGCCAACGTCCAAAGAGGCTGAGCTGCAGGACCATGGATTAGTTTTAAAGCTTTCATTACACCCGAGCAACGCCAGGCTATGCTTCTAGTACTTATATAAAGTATTTCCTCCCTCAATTTATTATGTATATCCAAGCTTGTTTTCATCCAAAAACAATTTTTTCTATGTCTTTGTAATGGCATAGTTATACGTGAATGATAAGTCAAATTAATCCTGTACCACCCCATTCAATTTTCTTTTGTTGGCAAGTTTTATAAGGAGAGAAATATGCCTAGCGTGACTATACCAAATTTAATAAGAGCCAGGATAAATTTAAGAAAACGTAAGACTATTAAAAAGAAAGACACGCGTGAAAAATAAATTAGAAATTAAAGTTGTTATGAACAGTTTATTTGAATCGACATTAATACCTCTGGCGTCAGATTTTATTTATCTTTGTCATCGGGACACTACAAGAACATGTTTTCATGATAAACGTACGTCAATTTTACCTTTTGTATTGTGCTATTTCCTTTAATAAAATGTTTATTTTTTCTCAATTTTGATAACTGAAAATTGTATAAGAATTAAAAACGTTATTTCAACTCACTTAATTTTAAAGAAAGAGAGAATTCGAGAGAAAGTGAGATGCAATTATCACTACATAATTATGTCTCAATATTAAGGATAATGATATCATGAGAACGTTTATGGAAATATTCGGTATTTATTGAGCGATCAGAAGTGAGATTGAAATTTATAAAAATCTTTCTATTAATACAGTATCTCAGTAAAATTGAAAAGCCAATCTCATAATTGTTATAGCCATTTCAAGTATTGATGAGGGTTTCTTTCTGAATCTTCTGTTTGAAATGGTGGGTCAACATATTGATTATATTGCTATTGTTTCTGCTGATGAAAGGTCTCAAGTGATGCGGTTCTGTTACTTGGAGTTCTTTTTGATTTTGTAGTCTCGGTTCACTAGATTTGATGTGGAATATTCCTCGTTAAGACCTACAGGTTTCATTCACTCGAAGCCATTTTTAACTATTCATAGGAGAAAGCAGTTGTAGACATTTGACAGTTCATATAGTTTTAATGATTTCAGTATCATGCTTGATATCCATATCGACATCTTGATTAGACAAATCTGTTAAAGAACACACAAGCGTTTAGGTTAATGCTTTCATTCAGTAGTAATTTGTAGCAATGAGCTATTATATATATATATATATATATATATATATATATATATATATATATATATATATATATGCATTATTCTACAGAAATGAATTGAGTTCTTTCGGTGACTGGCCTGTGTATACACCGCTTATATGAAACGCGTTAAAATTATCCCTTCTCTGATTCCATTCGCCTATGGCTTAGGAGGTAGCGACTCAGACTGACACAAATCGGTCCAGATTCGATCCCGTCCAGAAGCAAGTGGATATCTACCGCACTGATGAGCTGTGATACAGCGAAACAGGCTTGTATGTGGATGACCAATATATATATATATATATAATTGTAATATGCAGTGAGGTATATGTCCTGCAACTTTACAACAGTGTAGAGTACACAAGTTCATATAATATATGTAAAATAAAAAAGGCAAAGTGGATGGGGAGGTAGCAAGTGGCGGCCCGAAAAGTGTTGTTCAAATTCGTGTTGATTGTGCATTGTGGTGCAGTGGATGTTGATTGGGAACGAGAAATCGAAAAACCAAGTTCGAATTCCAGTTGAATTCGTTGCATTCACTTAAGCTCAAATTCCCTTGGAAAAGGTATTAATAGGCCTCATCTCTTTCCAGCTATGGATTAAATAACAAGATCAACTGGGTTCTGTAGCTTTGGTTGGCAAACGTTCTACCGCAGAAAGGCAACTTACTGCGGAAAAGACATGTCCAGTCGGTCAAGCCACTTTCAAGACATGATCGCCTGAGCGTGAATCACGTGTGGCGCAAAACCGACGGAATAACTTTTTTATTTTTCCATTAGAAATTCCTGTCGATATTGCATTGCTGCATTGGAAAGGCATGAATCCACCTTATGGTTTTAATTAGATTGAGCTCTCTTACCAAATCTTCTATGTGCCCTATCCCTTCAGGACCTAGGCGATCATGGTTTTCCACGTCTCCCTTTCCCTGGTGGCTCTTAGCATGCCTTCTTCTGTTACACCATGCAACCCTCGTTCCATCATCCACCTGATTAGGTCCTTCAAATATGTTATCCGTTGCTTTCCTCTGTCTCTTTTCCCCTCTATCTGGCCTGTAAGTATCAGGTTCTCCAAGCCCCACTTCCTCATCGAATGTCCCAGGAATTTCAGCTGTCTCTTCCTGATGCTCAGTATTACTTTTCTTTTCTAGGACCTCATCATTGCTCACATGCTCGAACCATGATATTATCAACATCCCTCTGTAGAACCACATTTCAGTTGTACAATTTTGTACTAGTTTGTACATATTCTAAATTAATCGTAAGTAATAAATATTTTAAACTAATGATAAATAAATAAAAATATCCATTACTCTATTTTTATATTGAACACTGTTTTAAATAAATATTTTGAATTTTAGAACTATTTTCTTCGTTCTTACTTATTTCAATATATATATTTATTTAATGTGCAAAGGAGTTATTCGCGACCCAGGATTCTACCATGAGTGGTGTCTTCAGGTGATTTTCAATATTAATAGTTATTGAAAATCACCTGGAAGGACACCACTTATGGTAGAAACCAGCGTCGCGTAATAACTCGTTTACAAATTGAAAATATTCAAAGGTTCTACAATATAATTGTATTGAACACCTTTTAATAAAAATGTGCACTGGTCTAATTTTATTATGACCAACAACTAAGTAATTAAACAATATATATATATATATATATATATATATATATATATATATATAAAGAGAGAGAGAGAGAGAGAGATAACACCTAATGAGCCAGACGAACCTACCTAGGTTTCACCTAAACGGATCGTCAGGGGAAAGCTGGCTAAATAAGAGTAAAAAATACGACATATAAGAGGGAAATTCAGACAACCCACCTGACCAAGAAATGAGATAGCACACACAAGGATGAGGAGGTAACAACTTTATTACAAAAAACAAATTAATTTTTTTTCATTTTTAAATAGAGGGGTGAAAGTCAAAGACAAAAACAATAAAAGCATCATCCCACGATAAAGGAACCTATATTCGTACATAGCTATACAGTTAAATCTACTATTTTCTTCATAATCTTTTTACAACGTATACAATAGTCTATGCGTCTATAAAATATTTTGGTTATTTTATTGTCGGTATCATGGCTTTTGTTAGTCTGGGTATAATGTTAATCGTGTCTTTAGCGATGTAAACGCACACTGACACACACACATAGAATGACTCATATCCGTGTTTCTAAGTTAAATACACATATTTTTTTTATTTTTATATCTTTATATATTTTTTATTTTATATTTGCATACTCTCCATAAAATGTACACATTCAAGTTTCATGTTTTCTTCCCAGTTTCAGTTTCTCGAATGCCGTTTGAACCCAATTAAGTGTAATTGCATTTAAAAGTCAATTATGAATAGATATATAGAAAGTAAGAGATAGGTGGAAAAATTAATAGGAAAAGACAGGGGTCCATTGATTTGAATAAGTATATAATACATACATCAATATGCAATAATTCACACACACACGTATATATATATATATATATATATATGTATATATGTATGTATATATATATGTATGTATGTATATATATATGTATGTATGTATATATATATATATGTATGTATGTATATATATATATATATGTATGTATGTATATATATATATATATGTATGTATGTATATATATATATATATGTATGTATGTATGTATGTATATATATATATATATGTATATATATATGTATGTATATATGTATATATATATATGCATGTATGTATATATATATATATATGTATGTATATATATATGTATATATGTATATATATATGTATGTATGTATATATACGTATGTATATATATATATATGTATATATATATATGTATGTATGTATATATATATATGTATATATATATATATGTATGTATATATATATATGTATATATATATATATGTATGTATATATATATATGTATGTGTATATATATATATATATGTATGTATATATATATATAAAGAATTAGTTATATAACTCTGTTTTGTAGGATTTCATTTTATATTACGTGTAAGAATCAAGAGAGAAATATGTAAATCGAACCACTAGAAATTGTAGCAGAGTTTGTTTTGTTTTTTTCGAACGACAAAAATCAATAAATTATCTGTTTTCCGTCAAAAATAATATATGATCCCTAAGCAAAAAGAGACAAATCAATATCAAATAAAAATTCACCTTTAATTTTCATATATGCATTTGTGAACGCTTCCATCTAGAAATATATGTATATCTATAAAAGCAACTTATTGGACTTGAATCTATATAATAAATAATATGATAGTCGAAAAACAGGATATGTACTTGCATATATATATATTATGAGTGTGTAGAGAGAGAAAATTTGCAGGAGAGCGAGACATATATGTAGTTTATTAGTTGGCACCAATACGACAAACTGGTGAGTTGAGTTCGAATTACAGGTCCTTAAATTTATTTTCGCACAAATAAAAGATTTGGAAAAGTTTGAATATATGGTTTAAATAGCATGGCAGATTGGCACTTCAGCCTTGGTTAGAATCCCGTCTAGGAGAACTACAATTCTTAATTAGAAAAAAATGAAAAGCAATTTTCGAACACTACTTGAGACTATTTTCTAGTACGAGTTTTACAGGTAAGAGAAACTGGTTAAAAACTTCACCACTTTAATCAAATCATATATGAGCTTATCTATACAGGTATTGGCTGAAAGGTTTTTGCCCCGAACAAGACATTTTTCCGAAAAAATTGTCAAACTTTAGTTAGATTTAGATCAAATATCAGACTGCTAACCTTCCTACATCTCCATATGTGTATGTGTGTGTGTGTGTGTGTGTGTGTGTGTGTGTGTGTGTGTGTGTGTGTGTGTGTGTGTTGGGTTATGTTGGGTTAGAGATATCTGTGACGAAGATGAAAATGTTTTTCTGTGACGTATTTCGTTTGCTAGGACTTCATCAATCTAAAAAAAAAAAAAAAGTAAAAACAAAAATCTCGCCATTAAAATAATCCAAAAATCCACTTTATCATGAATGTCTTTAAAATTAATTTTTCATGTAAATAATTATATATGTCGTTTTCCCAAATTTGTATTCAATTGAAATAATTGAAAAGTAATTCCATCATTGTATTTTTCTTGTTATCAACGGGATCTTTCATACTTAGTGGGGTAGAAATTTTCCACAATATTTTTTATTGTGAACGCTTTCGTCTAATCTATTAGCTACACACACACACACACGCACACGTGCCTGTCTCGGTCTTTTAGCTCGCACACTCTGTTCTATCGTTCATTTACACAAAATCTTTAGATAAGTTAATTGCTGTTTTCATCATTCCTTCTTGTCATCATTATGTCCTCTCCATGTCAAATTCTCCAAGTCCACTTCAATATATATCCCAGGAATTTCACCAATTCGTTTCTGTTATTATTCTTAAGTGTCACTGTCCTGCTATTGAACAATATTTCTCTTGCTTCAAGTCTCGTCTTCAAATGAGAGGAAAATTGTGAAGCATTCACTGCCAGAGATGAGGATTGATACTACATAGCAGTTCAAGTCCCGAAATATTGCATTTCATCAATTGTACTTTGGACAAAGGCATTCGCGCTTTACGTGATATGAACACTTCGTTAGCATCTCAGGCGTGTGCTACACACAAACACAATATATATATATATATATATATATATATATATATATATATATATATATATATATGTTGAGGAGAGAGGAAGAGTGAATTTGTTATGGATTTACAGATGAAAAATGAAGTATATTTTTAAAAAATTTCTATCAAAATTAATGTAGGCGTAATAGCAGTGGATTTTCCTATAAAAAGCACGCATAAATGCATCGCCACAGAAGAAAAATATCTCGATTGAAAAGTCAAAATCGAATTCGATTAAATTGATTATATTCGTTATAAGAGTTCATAATACATATATATATATATATATATATATATACATTTATATATATATATATGTATGTGTGTGTGTGATTTATATATATATATGTGTGTGTGTGTGCGTGTGTTTGGGCAGCAATTTTTCTATTAATAATGTGTCGTTAAAAACGACCGACAAGGAAAAAAATTTCTTTTTTTTATTTAATTTTTCCAGTATTCATACATGTTTTCTTTTCGCTACAAGAGAGGCGCTATATATCAAACAACTTTCTCCTATACTCAAACTTACATTATTTAACAGTTTAAATGGATTTGTCAATAATTCTGAAATGAGGATAGTATTTACACTATTTACATTATTCGGACTATTTTCCTCCTTTTTCTTGCCATTTGTACGACGTTCAGATGTTGTACGCTCCAGTGATTGCAGTAAAGTCTTCGGTTTGAAATACCTAGCACCTGAAGAACGCTGGAGCGAACGACGGCCGAAAGCTCCTATAAATGGCAACAAAGATGAGAACAATAGTCCGAATAATGTAAATAGTGAGTGAAAATGAGTTTTGAAAGTTTTTTTTTTAAATAGACAGACGCTCTCATGATGTCCAGTCGCTTGCGTCACGTGGTAGCTTTAAAGAACGCTCCTTTTAAAGAACACCCAAGTTACGTAAGAGTCAAAATTATGATGATAAAAAAAAATAGAATCGTTGAAAATTGATAGTGAAATGGATGAAATTACTAAGAAATTAAAAAATTATGGGACATATTTATGTTTCTATCCAGCTAAAAAAAATAAAAAATAAAAAATAAAAAAGTCAAACAAGAAAAAATAACATGTAAGAATAGTGAAAACTTAAATAAAAACTTAATAAAATCTTCCTTGTCTGTCGTTTTTAACTGTGTGTGGGTGTGTGAGTAGTGATGAAAATAGTAACAAAATAAGTACTCTTGAAAGAACTTTAGCTCTATTTTTCCCTTCTCACAGCTTTTACTAACATACAAGCACACGCGCAGAGCTTTGCTGATACCCGGGGTCAATTCCTTGTTAGTATGCTTCTAAGGCTCTAGTATGGATTTTGTAGCGCTTCGTTCTGTTAAAGCAAAAGGTTTTAAATTTGTTAAATAAGATGAAACATGAAATAAGCATTTTATTCAAATTTAGTATAAACAATTTTTTTTTATTTCACCTTGGCTGATGCTATTCCAATATAGACGCGACATATGTCTCCACATCTGCACGCAACTATTTTATATGTGTGTGTGTGTGTGAGAGAGAGAGATTATAACTGTACTCGTGTCGAAAAACTTTCCCCGAATCTACGAAGAAGGAAAAAACGGTTTTAGAAAAGAAAGGGCTAAGTACACGAACATCAGTCAAAAGGGTTCGAACCGAGTCAGCACATACCAAAAAGAAAAAAAAAACCCTATACAAGTAATCGACCAACAAAAAGCGCCCAGTACTTAGATACAGCGGAATAAGTACCAAATACCTAGTAAGCCAAACAGACCTACCTAGGTTTCGCCTCAACGGATCGTCAGGGAAAGCTGGGACGTGAAGCCTAGGAAGGTCTGTCTGGCTCACTAGGTATTTTTTAATGAACGCTCTATGAAATAGAAATGACATAAGCCTTTTGGAGTAGGGTGATAACTTTTAAATGAAATTGTCAAAAATTAATACTTTCCACTCACTTTGGTTGTTTTCAAGAAAACAATGTAGAAATTCAAGATCGAGGCAAAGTGACAGTTATGACATTAGTAGTCTAAAGTTTAAGATTAACTTGCGGTAAAATGCTATACCGAGAAAGAAAATTTATCATCACTGTGCTAAAATTAGTTTACAGATGTAACACGTGTGCCCTAAGCTTAAACATATATTACTGATAGTCTGTTGATACAAAGACGTCTTCGGCTTTAACTCTTTTTTTCGTTTGCATTTGTTGTGCCAGTTTTATACTTATCAAATTCTGTCGTACATTGTAAAAGGTGCCGTGAGTGGGGATTTTACATCAGCCATTTTGCAGTCCTTTTCAATTTTTTCGTCGGATTCTTCCTCCGTGTAAAGACAATTCTATTGAATTGTAGTGTTTCTTTTTAAACGACGTTACGCATTCTCTTGAAAATATAATAGGATTTTACTTTTGAATAATGTTTTGAATTCATAATTCGTTTTTCTCCTCGTATATCTGGTGTATTATGTATATAAAATTCCTAACTTCTGCATGCATGTGTTTATAGTCTATAAAATAATTTGCAAATATTCCAAAAACTTATGACATTGTTCAAATTCTAACGTGCAAATTCATGCATAAAAAACAACGAGGATGTATTATATATATATATATATATATATATATATTCGAGAAATAATTTTATTATCCAACTATCTATATGTTTTTGTGTGCTTGTGAACATTTTTTTCATCTTTTTTATAATATTTTAAATTAAATATTTTCACAATCTGAATACAACACTATTCGTAATAATGTTCGAGTAAATCCAAAGAAATTAAAAAAACAAAGACAAAAAACAAACAAACAACAAAAGATTAACTTCGGACTATCTAAATTTTGAATTTCGATATACAACGTAGAATTCGATAACTTGGATATACGAACAAATTGAATATAGA
This sequence comes from Ascarosepion bandense, assembly GCA_037127315.1. Taxonomy (NCBI): domain Eukaryota; kingdom Metazoa; phylum Mollusca; class Cephalopoda; order Sepiida; family Sepiidae; genus Ascarosepion; species Ascarosepion bandense. The sequence goes on from JBBBDQ010001869.1 coordinate 1,745,799, forward strand.
CTGTAAAACTTTAAATTAATATTTTCACATTGCCTCTCTCTCTCTTCCTAACGTTATGTGTGCGTGCGACTCTGTCAATGGTAGAGCAATACAAACTACTAACTCGTTTTATCCCATGAGTAAACGTTTTAGAATTAAACTTCCTGAAGCAAAACACATTACGTAAGAATTTGTTTTATTTTGTCATTCGATGACCTACCATTATATATATATATATATATATATAATGGCAAGTCATATATATATATTGTAAAATATGAAATATTCACCACTCACTTGCTACATAAGTGTCATCAGGCGGTAAGAGCAATCTATTTCTTATGGCTTTCTATTTCTTTAATATTTATACACGACCTTCGGAATTCTTACCAAAGGGGATGGATGAGCAAGAATGAGTGTGATCAGACGTGAAGAGAAGAAAAGAAACATATATATATATGTTTGAACACTGCATGTCTTATTTTTTTATTTTTACATGTCTACACCACGACATATTCTTCAGGTCTGTGTATGATACTATGGCCAGATTTGTCCTGGCAAAAACTGCATACTTTATCCGTAATGCTGACTTTTTTTACTTTTTCATTATTCCCCACTTCACATTGGAGCTTCTGTTGTTTGTTTCTTTCTGTCTTAATCCCACACATGGCTGAAGAATCTAATAAAATTCCTGTACTTTCTTATTTTGAATGATGATTTATGGTTCTATCATCACGTTTTGAATTTGCCTTCTGTGCATCCCATATAAACGTTTTCTAAATAACAGTCTACTGCTTTGATGATTACCTCTTACTGTTATATACATTTTTTCTAAGGAAGTAATGGTTTTTTTAATCATTAATCTGACATATTTTATCACTTTAAACATTATATCTACTAGATACCCATATTTGAGTAGACGCTCCGTTCGTTTTTGTATTTTAGTACCTTCATTTTACGTTTGACCGGATAAAATCAGTCAGATTAATAAATAAAAAAAACAATTACTTCTTTAGAAATGGCTTTGTTTACGTTCGGATAAGAAACTTCTAATAATCTGTGAAGGATTTGTACTTACAAGGCATTATTTGGTCTTGCCTGATCAACAATATCTTCTGTGTCTTTCTCAAGTACGTCAGATCTAACGACAGTTTCTCCTGCAGAGTTTCGTAAGCTTTGAAGTTTTCAAAGAACAACTAAAATATTCTGTTTATCAATAAAAAGAACGTCCACTCAAATATCGGTATTCAGTAAAAATAACGTGAAAGCAATAAAATTTGTATTTGAGTCAACTAGGAATAAAGGAAGACTCAAAACATTATCCAGTAAATATTTATTTTTAACAACTTCTCGTGAATTGTCAATGCATTTGAACTTACACTCCTACGTTAACAATATTGATAGAGAATGATGAAGTAAATCTTTAAAATAAAGTATCATGTGTTTAGGCCGTCACGTGGGTTATGTATTTTTTTATTTTGCGAGCTCAGATAAATAGCAGGCTATGTTAATGCTGATTCTCTAAGGAAGTAGATATTTTTTTTTTAAATGTGAGTTTAGCCCGAAAATCTAAAAATACTCTTTCTTCATTTTTGCATTTCTTTATCGAAATAATAATTTTTCGGTGAGGACATTTCGATCTCAAATAAGAGAAAACATGTCGAATGCATTTTAAAGGGTTCCGTCTACCTCCCACATATATATTCGAACGACGAAATCGTGCAACTGTTAATTTATTCACAACTTTCGCAATGTCATACAAAACTATGCTGATTAATTATGAGGAGATCGCAAACAGAGGTTAATTAAATATAATGAGAAAAATTATGTTCATATAACAGATATAAATTTCCATACTGACAATTGTTGTTATTCTTGTAAAATCCATGGCATCCAAGTATCAGTCTGCTAAACAGCAGCAGCAGCTCTGCGAGCTAAAACATCTGAGCAACCAGGAACTCTTATTATGTAAGCATCGAATTGTTGTCCTGAAGTGAGCATGCGCGTAACGACAGTGTCTCTGTTAGTGTCTTTCATCGAAGCCAGAGGTTTGGCTTTTACTGTAATTTTTCCCCCCCACCAAAAAAAAAAACGTTTCGCTGATTCAATTAATATAGCAATTTGCCGGAGTCTCAGTGCTATGTTTTAATGCCCAAGGGGTGATGTTCATTATCGAAATGACATTTAAAGAAATATCTAACCTAACCAATTACAAGGAAACAAGTATATAAAATACGAAATAAAATAGAAATATGCGCGTATTGCAACGGTTACAGGCGAGGAAATTGGAATCGGCAATCTGAGTTAAAGTTACGACCACGTCTGTTGTGCTATCTTTCGTGTTATGAAAAACTGCCACTTCTCACACACTGCTCTAAAAACTAGAGTAGACCGTAATCTCTAGACTTGATTGGCAACAGATCTGATAGGACATTTCTGAATTCCAAAACATGTAGAACGGAACAAGAAGGCCTTGTACTATCTTTTCCAAGAGGTAGTAGCTTAGGGAGGTGGTTAATGTTTCTTTGATTCGGCCTTGTGTCATACTTAACCGAACTCCCCACCGCTTACAAGTTTTATCAAGAATTATCATCATCAAAATTATCAGAATATTGATTGTCGGCAGGATGGAATGTGTGGAATGGTGTAAGAATAAAATATACATTTGTCATGTCAAAATAGAAATTTATTAAAAGAAGGACTAACAAGAATTCGTAGAAATTAATGTGCATTGAGAAAGTTAAGTATACCAAGAGTTCGTACAAAATGTTCGTAGTAGTAATTGTTGAAAGAGATAAGGAGAAAGAGGAAAATGTCCGAGTCACTTAAAAGTTGAAGTTACATTTTAGATGTTTCGTCTCGCGGCTCCCAATCTGGCTCTCTGACGCTGATGAAGTTCTTTTATTGTAATCTAGATGCTTTCCGCACTTACTCGAAGTTTTAACACCTACTTGCGAAATCTGGGTTTGACTTTTTCTTTAAGAACACGGTCAATCCTTTTTCTATTTGGGATAATTAGGATTTCACACATCGTTGTGAATTTTTTTTAAAGTGAAGAATAGAGTAGATTTGAATTAATTTCTTATCCGCTACAAGGTTATCAGAATTCACTAATAATAATAATAATAATAATAGAAAAGTATCATAAAAGATCTATAATCCATGACAACAAGAAGAGTTATGTTATTAAAAAAGAAAATCAATATGTATATTCATAAAATCCGTGCCACAATCATGATAACTGAGATTCGCAGATCGTTCCGGTTCACACTTCTCCCAAGTTTTTTTGAATATGAGTAGAGGTTTATCTCTTGTTAACGGTTTAGTATTGGGTTCCTTCTAAAGTATTCCTATTCCCTTTCTGTTCCCGTATTTCCTTGCAAGTTAATTGTATTATCACATTGTTTTGGAGTTCTTCTTGTTTGTGCCTGTCCTTTTACGACATAGACAGCCATGGCGTTTCACATCTCCCTATTCCTTGTGGCTCTTAGTATGTTTTCTCCTGTTACACCACGCAACCCCCGTTCTGTCATCCACCTGCTCAGGAAATACAAATATGTTATCCACTGCCTCCCTGTCTCTTTTTCCCTCTATCTGGCCTGTCAGTAACAGATTCTCCAAGCCCTCCTTCCTCATTGCATGTCCGAGGACCTTTAGTTGTCTCTTCCTGATGCTCACTATTAATTTTCTTTTGGTTGCCATCATTTCCAAAACCTCATCATTTCTCACATGCTCGGTCCACGATAATCGCAGCATCTTTCTGTAGAACCACATTTCAGCTGCTTCAAGTTTTTCCTTCATCTTTGATGATATTGTCCAGCATTCACTGCCATATTGAAGAACTGACAGCACATAGCAATCTAGCGTTCACTTCTTTTTTCTAGTGAAATTTTCCTGTGTCTTAGTACTTTACTTAGCTTCTAGAATGCGTCCTTCGCTATGCCAGTTTGCCTTTCGGATCTATGTGTCACACTTTCCCTCTCCTGTTAGAAAAATTTTTACGTATTTAAATTTTTGTACTTGCTTGATTCTAGTATCCCCCACTTGTATTTGGCAGGGTTAGGGTTGCTCATTTTACTGATGACCATGCTTTAATTTTTCTTTCATTTTATTTGTAGTCCTTTTATGTCACTTTCCTAATTTATAAAAAAAAAAAAAAGGATTCGTCCTAAAGCACTTCAGTGTGAAAACAATAAAAGTTTTGTTATGACCATTTAGAATATCGTAGACAATAATGGCTATTCACATCTTTTTTTTATTTTTTAATTGTTATGGTTTCTTGTGACAAATGGATCGTTTTACCCATTACATGCTCTTGTGCTTTGAAGAGAGATCACAGAATAATCTACTATTTAACCCATAGCTGGGAGGGTATATTCTCATATCGTCAAATTCTTTGAAGTCTCTGAAAACTTTACAACTGCATGTCAAAGGATTATACATTTCTGCCTGGTTAAATAAAACTTATCAAATATCTGTAAAGTGCAAATGGCATTAATCCATTCACAGTGTTTTTGTTAATTACTATTTATTTGTTGTTTTTATTACCTAGAGACTTCACTCAATCAGTCAAGTGCCATACATGATACACGCTTGGGTGATCATGTCTCGAAAGAGACATGACTGACTGGGCAGAAGATTATCCGGCAGTAGGTTGCTATTACTTTCTGCGGTAGACTTGTTGCCAGCCAAGGCTTTAGAACCCATAACTGGAGGGAAGAGACGGATTAATACCTTTTCTAATGGTATTTGCGCGTAAGTGAATGCAAGGAATTCAACTGAAATTCGAACTCGACTCACCGATTTGTCATTCCGGGTCCAAATCCGCAGCACCAGAACGCTCATTTGTTTATTTTATTTTGTTTTATTTTATTTTTTTTAAATATTTGGTATTTTCTGGTTCTCTTTTTCTTTTAATTCGTTAAAATTGCTTTTCTTTCTTTTGTTAAATTCCAGTTTAGGAATAGTTTGATATAGGTCGTTTTTCCCTTGTATTCTGATTTTTTTTTCCGGAGTCTGGTAGACATATTTCCTTGAGATTTTGTCGTCTTTCTTCTTTCTGCGTAAGACACATGACAGTACTTCACATTATCTGTCACGGTTATAGAAACAAAGTGCATTCCGCCCAGATAAACAACAGAATACCCTACACTAACACATGCATACGCCTAAGATCTACAGACAGTCCACCCAACACGGGCGCCTCTGCCTGTGAAATGTGCGTGTGTATGTGAAATGAAAAACGACAGATGGGAAAATAAAAACATAATTTTTGTTAGTGTGCGCCTCTTTGCCGTTTGTGCTATTAAGTGGAACAAAACCGAGTCCTAAGCGACGTGTAAAACAGGAAAGGAGGTGGTCACAAAGGCAGACAAAAATATTGCTGAATAATTTTGCATCACATTAAATACATGAATAAATAAGACTAATAATAATAATGTTAACTATTAATACTAATAATTAATAAACGAAAATATAGATAATGTAATGAGTGCAGTTGTGGCGCAGTGGATATCGCCTTGGAACGAGAACATCGGAGAGCCGTGTTCGAATTCCAGTTGAATTCATTGCATTCAATTACGCACAAATACCCTTGGGAAAGGTATTAATCCGTATATTCCTTCCTGTTATAGGCTAAATAAGAAGACAGATTGGGTTCTATAGCCTTGGTCGGCAACCAGTCTACCGCAGAAAGCAATGGCAACCTACTGCGGGATAATCTTCCGCCCAGTCAGTCATGTCTCTTTCGAGACATGATCGCCCAAGCGTGTATCACGTCTGGCACTTAACTGACTGAATGAGTGCAGGATGTGCGTTGTGGTGCAGTGGATATACCCTCGGAACGACAAATCGGGGAGCCGAGTCCGAATTCTAGTTGAATTCTTTGCATTCACTTATGCACAAATACAGATTGGGTTCTATATTCTTGGCTGGCAACCAGTCTACCGTAGAAAGCAATGGCAACATACTGCGGGATAATCTTCTGCCCAATCTGTCATGCCTTCTTTCGCCCAAAGCGTGAATCACGTCTGACACTTAACTGACTAACTGAATATAATAGTTGGAAACATGATTAAGTCTTCTACTGGGCATAAAGTGGGGGATCATTTTTATATTGATATGAAGTAATAAACTGATTCCTCATTAATTACTACTTAATAATATAATAAATCTCTTCCCCTCTAGCTAGGAGTCAAATAACAGGACAGATTGGGTTCTATAGCCTTGGTTGGCAATCAGTCTACCGCAGTAAGTAACAGCAACCTGCTGCGGGATAATCTTCTGCCCAGTTCAGTCATGCCTCTTTCGAGACATGATCGGTCAAAGCGTGTATCACGTCTGGCACTCAACTGAATGTGTTTCAAATTTAAGAGAATATCTGCTAATGAATATCTTAATTAGACTACAGGGAATAATTATTAAGGTATAAGGTTCGCTATATGGCGTTTCGAAGGTTTTCAATCATTTATCAGTACTTTAGACAAGAATAATTGTATTGATCAGAGAAAATCGATTTTATTATTTTATAAACGCAAAATAATATGCGCTATTTTCAAAATTAACTTACAAAGTTAATTTTGAAAATAGCGTATATTATGCAACACTTCAATTTAAAAGCGATTGCATATCAATATGCATTTATGATAATAATAACATTGATTTTCTGCAAACAATTATTTTCTTCTTGCATAGAGTTCTGATGAAGGATTGGAAAATTATGTATGATTCAGCTTCAAAATTATTGAACGTTGTTATATCTAATTTAATAATGATGTGTGTGTGTGTGTGTGTGTGTATGTATGTTCGTCCGTGTAATACAGAACATGTAAGCAATCTTCTACAAAACGAAATGTTTCATCATTAAATAGTAAACACAAGGGTGAAAATCCATAAAGAAAAACAATATATAGGGTTGTCCATAAAGTTTCAGTGACATTACAAGTATTTATTTCTCAGAAGCCATATTTCATAAAGTGTTGCAGTTTTTTGTAAAACGTTGTTCATCTTCACAAGTTTGCATTCACAGCTTTCATTTACTACATTTCACATGGGCACCTCTAGTTGCTCTCACAATGTCAAAAAGATATTCTCTATACCTTCATACACGATGCAGCAAATTAATGTCAACTTTTTGGGCAACTTCAAAAATGCGTCTACGAAATGTGACAAGGACATCAACGGGGAGTTTGTTAGACACGATCCTTGACGTACCCACAAAGAAATAAATCCCAGGGGCTAAGATCAGGAAAGCTAGGAGGTCATGCAATTGGTCCGACTAACCCAACCCATCTTCCAGGCAAATGTGCATCCAGAACATCATTAGACTAAATGTAAAGAAGACTTGAATGTGTGCACAACATTTTGAAAATAAAATAAAATAAAACTGCAATATTCTTTGTCTTATGCCATCTGAGCAATAATAATTAATGGCAATGGGTATATATGGACACTCTGTATAAAGGGTATTTATTTTTGAGAATGTAATTGAAATATATAAATTCAAGCATAGAATCAAACAGAAATACGCGGGTGCTATATATATATATATATATAAGAAAAATTAAGAGAGATATTTTATTTCATGGTGAATCGGAACTGTGGGCCTATTTCAGGCGAACCATCGTCAGCTTCCGTCTTTATTTAACAAAGGATTTTACACGAATGATTTTAGACGATTTTACACGAATCTTACCATACGTGTAAAATCTTTGTTAAATAAAGACGGAAGCTGACGATGCTTCGCCTGAAATAGGCCCACACTTCCGATTCACCATGAAATAACATATCTCTCTTAATTTTTCTTATATTTGCTCTCTTTGTATTTATATGCATATATGTTTAGAGCTCTTTTAGAGAATTATCCTACCACTGTATGTAAAGGATACTCCTTTGGATTCTTTTATACCCACACTGCATACTGAGATATATATATATATATATAGTGTGAGAAGGAGCGAAAGAAAGAAAGAGATGGAGCGAGTTTATGAAAATTATTCGGCCCTTAATTGTTTCCAATTAATTATTCTGCTTTGATTTTCTGACTTTTATCTCCTAAATCAACGCGCGAATTGAAATTAAATATGAATTAATATTGTTAATTAGTTTACTGCCAAAATTATTAATAATAGATCCTCCTTATTTTTCTATACGATATTCAACCTCATCAAATAAGATTAATTTGAGCCTTCTTTCACACAGATCATATATCTTTTATATCGTCTTCGTTAAGTCCATTCATATTTTTAACCATTTTAGATAACAGGATCTTTTAAAATCGTTCTGATCTTTTGACATGTGTATATGTTCATTATTCTTTCAATTAATGCAACAAATATTTGATTAGATTTATGTCTGATTGCGATTTCAGTTCTATTACTCAAATGTTAATTGTTCTTAATCCATTCTGAAGCATTTATGAAGTAACTTGTATGATTCATTGCTAATTTTCGTTTTTATCCTTATAAAAAATATAAAAAAAATCCCTGTTTGTACATTTAAAAAAAAAGTTATATCAACCAAACGCTGCGGACAATTCTACTCCAGCAACTTCTTTTCTCGCACTTTCCGCCTGTGGAACTCTTTTCCATATACTTGTTTTCCTGACGGCTACAACCTCTAGAAAATTAAATGCAACGTCAATTCCCATCTCTTATTCATTGTACTCCAGTCCTTTCTACATCACCCCCGTCTGTATCTTATTCTTTTCCCTTCTCTCTACCTTCGCAATGGTCTTCACACCTTTGTTCCCATCCTTCGCCTGCCCTTTCTCTTACACCGCCTGCAACTGGTTCGTCTTTCTATTCACTCTCCCCTTGTCTAAACATTTACTCTCTTATGTAGCCCCCTTCGCATCAGGGGCGGTATCGCCTTGCTTGGGGTGAAACGATTAAAACATAAGTTATTGTAAATCGCCTGAAAGTTAAAGAAAGGTTGAAAACAATGTTGCGGAAATAACTCATTTCTGAATGGTAAATATTCAAACTATATATATATATAAAACATTATGTACATGTTCTAATATATAATTTATAATAAATATTTACAGCTCTATATATATTATATATCGAGCATGATTTTAAATTAATGTTTTGGACGTTGGAAAAAATTCTTTCTTCGTTCGGTATTCACTCGGATATATATATATATATACTACCGATCATAAGTTTGGAACCACCCAATTTTTTTTCACAAAGTTTATGAAATTTCCTTTTTAGTATAATCAAATTTGCCGAGATTGTATTTTTTGTTATTCTTATGCAGTTGTCAAGTAAAAAGAAAAATATTCTTTTCAACTAAAAATAAACATTTACTCATTTTGCTACTTGACTCCTCTTATTGTGATCAAATTTTTGCCGCCAATTCAGATTTATTCAGATATTAGAGTTACGGTAGAAGCTATTTTTGTAAACCATATTACTACGGTATAAATGGCAAGGAGGAAACAGATTAGCATTGAAAAAAGAGCTCAGGTTGAAATTATTTCGAAAGAAGGATACTCTAAACCCGTTATCGCTAAAAGATTACGTCTATCAAAAAATGGCGTGCATTGTTCCCTTCAACGACATCGTGAAACTGAGTTAAATATAGACAGAAAAAGATCAGGTAGGCCCAGAGTAACATCTATTGTAGAGTATAGGCACTTGATCATATCTAGCAAGAGGAATAGTAGAAAAACCGCTCCAGAATTAACAATTGAAATGAATTCTACACGGCAACATCCAGTATCTGTTACTACTGTTAAGAGACAATTGCTGTCCTTAAAGGCTGTGTAGCAGTTAAGAAACTACTATTAAAGAAAGAGAATTGGGGATGAAATTGATCGGACATTTCGAAATGAACTTCCTACAAATGAACAAATGTTGTTTAAATACTTGGAGGATGCTTGGAAATCACTTTGGAAATCAGTTATTATTTGCTTTGCAGTAATAAAGGCTGGTGGTGGTTTCTTTGATGAAAAGAAAATATGAATTCACTTTAATTAAATTTGAAATTACTCTATGTTAGTTTTGGTTTTAATTACTGTACAATTGTGAGCAAAAATGAATCTATATTTATTCATCTAAGACATAGAATTTGTTAGTTCTTTTTCTAAGAAATTAAATCTAAGTGGTCGCAAACTTATGATCGGTAGTATATTTGTCACTGTTAGACACTATTACAGTTTAATACTATATATATATGTGTGTATATATATATATATATATATATATATATATATATATAGTATTAAACTTTAATAGTGTCTAATAGTGACAAAAATGCTTTTTCTATTAATAGTTAACTAGTGAAGAGATTTTTTTGTCATAAAGTCTAAGATTTCAAGTTAAGGATAGAGCCTTAATAGAATTGATGTTGAGAAACTAGTCACTTCGCTAAGCAGAGTTATTTCAGTCATGCCGATTTCGAAGTTTCAGAAATTGTGTGTGTGTATATATATATATATATATATATATACTACAATTTCATGGGCAATACGTATTTCGCGGCTGACCTTGCTGCTCGTCAGACCCAATTGATAGAACAGTTAATCTTCAAACGTTTCCAGAAAATAATTACACACAGACGCTCACGTGTCCATATCGACTATAGACATTTGTAACTGTAATCTACAAACATGATTCCTCGCTCATTCAAAAAAAAAAAAATAGAAAGAAAAAGAAAAATATAGATAATTAATATATAGAAAGAAGAGAAAGAAAAAGAAAAGAAAGGGAAATAGAACAAGCGATATACAGAGAAATTAAAGTTAATGTCTTAGATCGACACCAGCGTTTATTGCAATCCATCTGCTTTACTCTTAAATTTAATAAATAATTTTAACATTTCGTTCTTTGAGTTCGTCTCCATCGCAATTTACCTGACTAATATACCAAATATTCTACGTTATATATCATATACGCATCGAAGGAATGAATTAGAACACTCTCAGCTATTGGGCGTGTATAATGATAATATATAGGCGAAGAAGTCTGCCTGCTTCTACCGAGCGTCCATAGCTCAGAGGTAGAATCGCCGACTGACGCCAATTCACACGGGTTAAAAAGCAATCGGAGTCTAACCGTACTGATAGGCTGTGATACAGCGAAACAGAACTATTTGAGGATGACATATATATATATATATATTCTTCATTTGTAAACAAGTTATTACGCGACTTACCTTTAAACCTTGTGGTGTCTTAGGCGATTTGCAATAACCGATTTTACCTTCTTTTTTTTTTAAAGAACTCTCACTTTAACCGGGGATATGGCTTAGGGATTAGCGACTCTGACTAACACCAAATCGGTCGAGTTTCGATCCCGACCGGAGGCAAGTGCATATCTAGCCACTCTGATGAGTTGTGATACGGCAAAATAGGGTTGTATGTGGATGAAATATATATATAGTAATATTAATTATAGTAATAATACCTAATAGCAACAGAAGTAATTCTGTCAAGACTAGCAATTATTAAAGTACAAATGTGATCGTCTTGAAACCCACCAGGAACTAACCCGGAGGGAAAAGAAGGGGAAGAAAAAAAGAAACAAACGAAATACCTGAACAAAAAGTCAAGCATTCGTAAGAAAGAAAGTAAAACAAGACGAAAACCTCAACAATAAAGAACTCAATACGAAAGCAGAGTACACAAAGCACTCAAAGCGAAAGTGGAGCAAACAAAATCGAAAATCTAAGAGTCAGCCAATAACCTACCATAACAGTTCGTCAGCGAAAATTGGCTAAAGACTTATAAATTATGCAGCATATATGTAGAATTTCAGCTTAAACAAAGAAGACACGAAACTGAAGAAAAAGGGGGGTATAAACTTTATTAAGGGAAGAAAAAACTGGATTGAGAACAATTAAACAGGAGGCTAATGAGCAAAGAGTTTTTCATGTGGATACATGAAGAAGTTCAGTTTTTGAATTTAATAAATTCTGCGCGGGTTCGAATAACGCGATGGCTAACTTTTCTTCCTCGTAAAAATTGCAGAACTTACTCCCCGGCTTGTACTTGGAACATCGTTTTAAAATTTCCCATTTTAACATCGGATCAGTATTAGTAGAATTTTTAATGTCCTACACGTAGGACGCCAGAGAAGTGTTACGACTATACTTATGGTGCTTAAAAGTACTTAAGTGGTTGTAAAACCTAATTTTAAAAGAATCCTGCGTGGCACCTATATATGTCTTGGGTTGGAGGTCCTTATCATTTTTATAAACCTGAACTTTATAAACCACGCAAGATTGCTAACATTTCATATTAAGTGGGCAATTTGATTTTTTCTACAATTACATATATACTGAATAATTGAGGATTCTACCAGGGTTTCGCTCCAATTTCTGCTTATTGAATTTTTTATTGAGTACTTTTTCATTATTTCAAACAGTTGGAAGCGATTGTTCAGTGGATTCTTCAGTATTATTTTTATATATTTTTTAAAAATTATTTCACTCCAAGCAAGGTATTCCCCTACCACTAGTGCGCAGAGGGTTACATAAGGGCAAAGTGATGAGAAAAAGTGGCCAGTCATAGGAAATTTCGGAAGGAGGGTTGTAGACAGATGAGGATACCGGGGATGACGGTTTGTCACGGGAAGAGAGTTTGAGGGAATGGATGCGAGTTACATTACAGATTCTCCGTTGGAGTTTGTCAAGAACCCCGAGGAGAATAACAAGGGAACCCGACCAGATGTGGCAGCAGTATTCAATATACGGGCGGATGCTAGATTTATAGATGTGCAGGATGGACTTAGGCGGAAAAAAACTTCCGGGCCCTGCACAAAGAACCGACTTTAATAGTTGCAGGAGAATAGCCATTTCAGTGGCTTATTAAAACCATCTCCCAAACTCCATGCAATAGATTATATATATATATATCCAAGAATTTAAATGTAAAGTCAATAGCCATCTCCTGTCTCACTAACTAGCATCCTCTCTCTCATGCTGCTCTCTCCGTCCACTTCACTCTTATCAGTATTTTCATCCTTCTCTTGCCCACTTCCTGACACCCCTATAACCTGTCACTTTCTCATAACTTTCCTCCTATGTAACCCCCTACAAAACAGTGGCATTAAAATGCTTTGCTTGGGGTGATATGATTATAAATAAAAAAATATATGTATAAAAACAAATGATACTGTTCATGTTTATAAACTGGTTCAGAATTACCCAAACATCAATATGCAGAGTGTGTTGGATAAATTGCCGTCTAAATTAAGGTAAAGTGAAAATAATACTGTCATCTGATTTTAGCAGATATACATTTCTTAACCAAAGTGAATTTATTTTAGAAAAAAAAAATCACCATTGTCTTCAACCACAGCCTCCAAACAACCTTGGGAGCTTCTGCGTCTTTTTTGTGCGGTTACCTTGTTTAAGAATACGGCCATAATCCTTGCCTTCAGGTTATATTTGGTTTTACAAGGTGTTGTTTTGGTTTCTCCCTCAACTGCATTTCACATATAATAATCAATGGGGGGTTCAGTCTAGGAAGTTAGGTGAGCAGATATAAGCACTGGGGTAGTCGCAGAAATTGTCTCACAGCCATGACTGGGTTCTCTTGCATATGGGGCATAGCGCAGCTTCATGTTGCCAGACACAGTGTCTTCCATCAGCCACCCTTTTGACACAGGGTTAGCATTAACTCTTCAATACAATCAATGCAGGTCCCTTTCTTGTGTCCTCTTTGAGAAGATGACTGGATGCATAACCGTTGGCATCACTAGTAATCACGCCAAACACCTTCGTGATCGCCATTAAACTCATTCAAATATTTCCGAATATTCTGCATTATTCTTAGATTGACACCCAAACATATTATAGCTTCCGGTGCGAATGCCAAGCAGTAAAGAATACCATTTTCAAATTTCTGACTAAGCGAACAGCGTCATGGTTTTTATAACAGACGGTGCCCAACACATACTACTGTACTTTACAGTAGACAAAATCAAAAACAAATGACGCGCATGCGTGAAATTAAAAATATAATACGCCGAATATTTACCCATCATATATATGTTTATAAAATATTTTATAGACTTAAATTCGAATATACGACCGTTGTCTGATCACATTTATAAGCGTAAAATATAACATTAACAGCACATATGAACATAATTTAATATTTAGAGATAAACCTAAAATAAACAGAAATATACACCCACATAAATTGTTGTCTCTGGTCTGCAATTAGGAAATGCAACCCAGGAAATGTTGCGCAATAAAGCGGGCAAACAAACAATATAGAAGCCGAAATCGAGGCTTGATAAATATAAGTGCGATATAAGATTTCTATTTTGTTTTTTTTTTAAACCTTCATTCGTTTTTATTCTTTGCTTTATAATTCAGTCATCAAACAAACTTCGACAACTTGAACTGTTGGAGACCACTTTGAAGACAATAAATTTACGTAGGGCCAAAGGTGTGCTAGTCTGAATGCGACTGATCTTAAAGGAATAATTTGCATTACATGATTGCTTCTAAATACGACTTGCAACGTGAAGACACATTATCTTGTGGATAATGAAATTTTATTTATATCGTTATATATACCCAGAAAAAATATTGTGCTATATCGTCATTTAAAAGATCCAGTTTATGAAAGTAAAGTTAGAAAACAGATCCGTCCGTGCATGGAGTACTGCTGCCACTTATGGTCAGGTGACCCTGCCGTTCTCCTCAGTGTTCTTGACAAGCTCCAAAGGAGAGTCTGTAATGTGATAAGGTACTGATCTGGCGACTCGACTGCAGCCAATTCCCCATCGTCGAAATGTGGCCTCCCTCTGTCTCTTCTATAAATACTTTCATGGCTTCTGCTCGGATGAGCTTAAATCACTGATGCCTCCTCAACAGGTGTTTACCCGTGCAACCAGACTGGCAACTGGGTCTCACCCATTCACAGTCAGGTTAGCCAAATACAGACGACAATTCTACTCCTGCAGCTTCCTCTCTCGCACTTCCCGCCTGTGGAACTCACTCCCGTATTCTTGCTTTCCTGACGGCCACAACCTCCAGAAATTTAAATGCAAAGTTAATACTCATCTACTAACCACTGGACTGTATCTCTCTCCCCTCTCCTGTATAACCTTCACTTTCTCTCCGCCTATGTATCTGTCATTGCACCTGCTTTCTCAGATTTCTATTGTTCCTTTCTAACTAGCTTGTACTCTTCACTCTTTTCTAATTAATCTTTTTACATTTATGTAACCCCCTGCACACCAGTGGCGTTTCTGCCTTGCTCGGGGTGAAATGATTAAAAGAAAAGAAAAAAGAATCCATTAAATTACTACAAGTTCGTAATGAATACTTTTTTATATCATGAATTTTACCCTAATAGATTTTATCCGATCGGGATATGAAAACTATTTTTTGACTCGTACTATGGTTTTCTCCGTTAGTGATTCTTGTCATAAAACCAAAATAATATCTACAATTTGAATTGATTCCACAAACATTTGTTGAGAAAACAATAAATTCCCGTTAAAGATTTACATGATATGGAACTTGGAAAAAAACTTAGTTACATGTCATTACACTAAAATCTACACGTAATATGATTCTACTATGTTATTAATATTAACGTGATTTATATAATATTATAAAATGTATTTGTTTTATTATTAATGCATACAAATAGATGTTCGTAGTAGAAATGCCAGTAAAATATTTTTGAAAACTTTTAGCAACAGTTCATTTTTGGAAAAAAAATTATCAGCGGTACATTTGATTCTCGAATAAAAAATTAAAAAATACATGACAAAAATGCATCAAAGAAACCTGATCTACAAAGTGATTTCTTGCAAAGACTACATATTCTAATCATAAGAATCAATTCTATACAGATTGTTGGTATTAAATAACCCGTTGCCCTTGATATGCCATAGAAGAAAATAAGTTTTAAGTACCATATATGATACACGCTTAAAAAAGAGACATGACTGACGGAGCAAAAGTTTGTCATTACCTTCTGCGGTAGCCTGGTTGCCAACCAAGCACATAGGCACCATTCTGTCCTGGAATTTAACCCATAGATAGAGGGAGAAGCGACGGATTAAAACCTTTCTGCTATGGTGAAACACACTTATTCCTTAGATAATGGACTCTCCCTCCTATATTAATAAGAGTTAACAGGAAGTTAAATCGAGAAATACTTGGGAAGTTCATAGAAGTTCTTAGAAGTTCTAGTGAGTTATTTAGAGTTCTATTGGAGTTCAGTAGAACTATTAGTTAGTTCCAGTTTGAACATAGTTTGGACTAAGGCAGTTGATATTAGTCGGCAGATAGCCGAATACCAAGGAGTCAGCTTACAGTGGAAGATTACCAAGTTCCTAACATTTAGGGTTCGTTAAGTCGATTAGCAACCGACATATCACGATAATAACCTTCAGTGCGAAAGCTACTCCACAACACTTTCCCAATGGTATTTGCACGTAAGTGAATGTAACGAATTCACCTGGAATTCGAACACAGATGAAACAAAATAAACCAAACCTAAATGTTTTTTATGTATCTTTTGTTTTATATGTCACAATGATAATATAAAATAATAGAAATATTTTGCATATGTTTACATAGTTTTTTTATGTTATAATGTTAATACAAGCATTGATATGTTGGATGCATTATTTTAATCAGTGCCTAGAAATTCTCGCAGAATTCAAGAAATGGAAGTAAATAAATTATTACTGTGAAACCGATAAATTGCAAACGCAAATTCTACTCCATTAGTTTTTTCTTGCACTTCCCGCCTCTGGAACTCACTTCCATTTACTTGCTTCCCCGACAGCTACAATCTCCAAGAATCTCATAACATTCTGCGGTAGACTGGTTGACAATCAAGGCTAAAAAAGAACCCAATCTATCCTGTTATTTAATCCATAATTGGAGGGAAGTGACGGATTAATACCAAGTGTATTTGTGCGTAACTTAATGCAAAGAAATTCAACTGGAATTCGAACTCCGCTCCCCGATTTTTTGTTCAGAGCCAATATCCACTGTACCACAATTCACATCAAATAAGGGGTTACTGGAGTGTAAAAAAAATAGATAAATATCGAGAGAGAGAGAGAGAGAGAGAGAGAGAAATTTAAAACAGGATAAAAGAAGACAGAAGATAACAATTGACATTGCATTTAGACTTTTGAAGAACAACGTTGACCGGAAAGCAAGAAGCAGAATGAGATGTCAACAAGCGATAAACGTGACAGAAGAAACTGTCATCGTAAAACTTAGTTATATTTCGCCATTTCAATTTTAAAATAAGTCGCCAGTCAAATACTTAAACGACTTAAAGAACTGGAATTGCATTGTAAGAAGACAAAAATTATGAGTATGCATTGAATTAGTGCATACAGTAAAACTTTTGTACCACTAAATGGTACGACGTGTAGTCTATCAGAATATTACTACTGCATGGGGACTTTCAAAATTACTATATGTTTCTAATCTAGGCGATTATAACAAATGAAAATAATATGAACATATCACTACAAACTCCTCGCAAAACCTGAATGAAAAACATTAAAAGGTATATTTCTACCCGCATAAACAACCTTGTTAAAAGTATGAACTCCTTTATTCTTCTTATCGGATTGAGATATTGGACATTATTGACAACTCTGGTTTTAAAGCCAACATCAAATTCAGTGATTCTTTCTAAACTCAAGTGAAAATCTAAACTTATTTATAAATAGAACTTTGTCTCTGTGTGTGTGTCCGTTACCTATAGACTCCGAAACGGCTGAACCGATTTTCTTAAAATTTTTTACAGTTGTACTATAATGCGTCTGCGAGTGTTCTTAGCTAGGATTTGTGTCTAGGTACCCCCGATAAATATCGAAAATTGATAATCGAAAAAATTGGGTTATAGAAGGAGTGGTCCAATTTTAATCAAATTTTAAACTCATAGACAAAGATATAAGAAACGATATTCAGAAGTTTCATGGTTGCAGTTCTTACAATAGTGCAGAAAATCGATTATATATATATTTATATATAAAGGCAAGATGTTTGTGTGTGTGTCTGTTTATATGCCTGTATTTTTTCAGCCTTTTTATTTTAGCTTTTGCTTCGAGTTTTGGCTCTAAGTAGGTATAATTGTAATTCTTAGTCTCAGTCAAGATACCATTTACTCAGAGGAACTTATTTAGCCTTCAAAATTCAGTTTACGACAAAAAAAACTTATTTGATATCGGTACTAGGAAATCAAAATTTGACTTACACCCATTCATTTAACTTTCAGTCTATGGTTTCGCTTTAACTGGAAACAACTATTGCTTTTTAGTCTTTCGTGCCAACGTCCAAAGAGTCTGAGCTCCATGACCATGGATTAGTTTTAAAGCTTTCATTACCCCCGAGCAATGCAGGGCTATACTGCTAGTCTGCATTAAGATGAGCTATAAATTTAAGCTATTTTTTCTTAAACATCTCACCCCAGGCAAGTCATTCTACTGCCACTGTTGCGCAGGGGGTTTCATAGGGGAAAGTGATGAGAAAGAGGGGTTAGTTATAGGAAATGTCAGGAGGTGGGTAATAGACGGATGAGGACATGGAGGGTATGGGTAGAGTAGATGGAAAAAGAGCTTGTGAGAATGGAATACGAGTTAGTGTAATATGAGATGTCTATTGACCTTACATTAAAATTGCTGGAGATTGTAGCTGTCGGGAAATCATGTATATTGAAGGAAATTCCACAGGTGAGAAGTGCGTGAAAAGAAGCTGTTAAATTTGCTGTTGGATTTTGTCAAGAACCCCGAGGTGAATAGCAGGGGCACTCGACCAGATGTGGCAGCAATATTCAGTACACGGGTATATGGTTAATTTATATATGTGCAGGATGAATTCAGACGGGAAAAACTTCCTGGCCCTGCACAGTGAACCGACCATTTTGGCAGTGGATTTAGCAATGGATTCGATATAGTCACTCCACTTGAGGTCCGCTGAGAGTGAGGCCAATGAGGCGTAGTATTTTACTCTCAGGGAGGCTAGTCTGTTCCATGCTAATGGGGGGGGGGGCAGAAATTTTTAGGAAAGGTGTGTTGAGCCAATATGTGAAACTGACATGTCACACTGATTCTGATTCTTACTCTGTGAAAAAAACAATTATTCCGACCAGTGATGCCATCGAAGTCCAAGATTATTTCACAAATTTCGTTGAAAAGAATAAGTAAACGTTTGAAATAAATATCAGATCAAAATGGGTTCTCTAGCCGTGGCAAGCAACCAGTGTAGGTTACAACAAC
>JBBBDQ010001869.1:1772500-1792500 GCA_037127315.1 Ascarosepion bandense
AAATTTATTTCTAAGCTTGACCCCCATAAGGCGAGTGGTGGCGACGGAATACCAATTATTGTCCTAAAGAAATCTGCTCCTGAACTCTCTTCTGTTCTCTCTAAACTAACTACTGCCTCTGTGTTTTTAGCTTGCTGGAATTTCTCCTCCATGGTTCCTATATTTAAAAATTAAAAATTATGGAGAAACTTCTCACTTCGCTAATTATCCCCCTATCAGCCTCCTGCCGTTCTTTGGCAAAGTGTTAAAAGCCATCATCAACGCAACAAATCTCAATCCACAGACTCATCACTGACAAACAGTATGTATTCCTCTTCACCAGTTCTACTGCTGATACGCTCACGACCATCACAGAGTATATGCACAAGGCCCTCGAATACAACGGCAACGCCCGAAGTGTTGCCCTTGAAATCTCCAAAGCGTTTGACAGTCTGGCATGCTGACCTTCTATGCAAGCAGCAGGGCTATGGTATAACTGGACAATTGTTTGATCTAATCCAGTCTCTCCTTTCCAATCGAACAATGAAGGTAGTATTGAGCGGACAAGCCTCCCAATACTATCACACGAAAGCGGGTGTCCCTCAAGGCTCTATTCTGGTTCCTACGGTTTTCCTTATCTATATTAACGATCTCCCCGATGTAATAAGATCCCAAGAAGACATATAAGCTGACAGCACTACGGTTTACTCTCGTCGCGATCAAAAATCTGCTGAGGCTGAAAAAGTAAACCTCGCTGCCGAGCTTGAAAAAGACCTCCAATCCGTGGTGGGAATTGTGTAAGAAATAGCTCGTTAATTTTAATGCTTCCAAAAGGAAGCTGCTATCTATTAACCGTCAGAGACAATCGTTCCTCTCGCCCATTAACATGAATCAAGCTTCTCTCGCTGAAAGTAAAACATTGCGCCACCTCGGATTAATTCTCACATCAGACCTTAAGTAGAATAACTGTATAGAATCCATAGCTAAACCCGCTGCTAAGAAAGCCGTTTCTTTGGGTGTAGGGCCTGAAAGTTTTTCCCGTCTGAAACAATCCAGCACATATATAATTCTACCATCCGCCCGTGCATTGAATATTGCTGCCATATCTAGTTGGGTGCTCCTGCTATCCACAGAGGGGTCCTTCACCAAATCCACCGGAGAGACTGCAATGTGATCGATCCCGACTTGGCAGCTAGAATACAGTCGCTTTCTCACCGACGTAATGTGGCTTCCCGGTGTCTCTTCTACAAATATTTTCACGGATTCTGCGCCGATGAACTTAGCTTACTGGTACCCCCTATATATGAATTTCCTCGAGCCACAAGATTAGCAACTAGGTCCCACCCTTTTACTATGAAACCGATAAATTGTAAACGCTAATTCTACTCCATCGGCTTCTTTTCTCGCATTTCCCGCCTGTAGAATTCTCTTCCGCTTACTTGCTTTCCTGACAGCTACAATCTTCAAGAATTCAAATGTAATGTCAATAGTCACCTCATGTCTCTCTAAATTACATCCTCTCTCTCATGCTTTTTTCTCCGTCCACCCCACTCATCAGTATTTTCTTCCTTCTCATACTCTGTTCCTGACACTCTCTGTAGCCAATCACTCTTTCTCATAACATTCCTCCGATGTAAGCCCCTGCACAACAGTGGCAGTAAAATGCCTTGCTTGGAGCTACACGATTATATATATAAAAAAACATATATATGTGTGTGGGTGTGTGTGTGTATATATATATATATATATATATATATATATATATATAGATAT
The DNA here is from genome assembly GCA_037127315.1 of Ascarosepion bandense. Taxonomy (NCBI): domain Eukaryota; kingdom Metazoa; phylum Mollusca; class Cephalopoda; order Sepiida; family Sepiidae; genus Ascarosepion; species Ascarosepion bandense. The sequence continues at coordinate 1,774,253 of JBBBDQ010001869.1, forward strand.
ATAGGTGTGTGTGTGTGTGTGTGTGTATATATATATATATATATATATATATATATATATATATAACTGTTGTGAATTCCGGGTGAGAAACCTCACAAAATAATAAGCAACAACAACAGATATGGAGATAGAAAAGTAGGTTATATTGAACGTAATATACAAACTTGAACGCGGTTAGTAAATCCAAGAATACTGTCAGTAAAAAATAAATATATACAAGTCTTGAAGTTGGAAATAATATATCCGTGTATTTTCTTCCAACTGAGTAGAGCTCAGTGCTAGTCTGACTTCATATGCGGTAGTTTCTGGTTAACTTCGGTATCTCTCGGATCAGTTTCGGTAATCTCCGTAAACTTGCACGGATCTCTACGATTACTCTCTCAATTTTCAACTCTATGGCAGGAGCATATGTATAATCAGTCGTGTCCATTGTCATATACAAAATGGAGTTCCTACAACAATAAGATTCCAGCCACTTAACTTATGAGATAGTAGTAAAAAAGCTCTTGTTCAATAAATAAAAACTCACATCCAACTTCCTGTTAAAAATTATTGTCTACCTGTTTAAAAAATCTAAGGTCCCATTATGTATCTTATCAGGACAAAATTAAGAATTGATATGTCTAGATCGAAGAAATCCTGCTACCTTTCATAACCCAAATATTAAATATCCATGATTACATAATTCTTATTTTTGATTGAACAATTTTGACACACCTAAAGCATGTTCTCCAACTACTATTCTCTAATTTTCTAAATGAACCATGAATTCATTTATATTTTAAAAATAAATCTTTTTCACCATGTATTTTAACATATCACCTGAAGAAGAACAGTATTGTTCTAAAACATGAACATTTAATGTAGTTAAATTATGCTTTTATAAACCATTGTAATAACATTATTAATATATATATATATATATATATATATATATATATATATATATAATTATGAATTAAATGTACAAGGCAACACGGTAATTTTATGTTTCAAGCTTTCGATCTCGTCATTAGGCAATGTTGGATGCCTGTTGTGAAAATAGGTTTTATATTTATGTATGTGTGAAGATATAAAATTTATGTGAGTGTTCCTTTTAACCTAATCAGAACAAAGATTCGTTTTGAAATTTGGCCAGTAGTTTATAGTTTTTTAGGTAACACATACTTTTTTTTTTGCCTGCTAACGGTCAAATTGTTAATCTTTTAATCTAATTTTCTTTTTTTCAATATATATATATATATATATATATATATATATGTGTGTGTGCGTGTGTGTGTGTAAGTATATATATATATATGTATGTAAGTATGTGTGTATATATATATATATATATATATGTAAGCATGTATATATATATATATATATATGTAAGCATGTGTGTGTATATATATATATGTAAGCATGAGTGTATATATATATATGTAAGCATGTGTTTATATATATATATATATATGTAAGCATGTATATATATATATATATATATATGTAAGCATGTATATATATATATATATATATGTAAGCATGAGTGTATATATGTAAGCATGTGTGTATATATATATATATGTAAGCATGTGTGTATATATATATAAGCATGTGTGTATATATACATGTATGCATGTGTGCATACACATGTAAGCATGTGTGTATATATATACGTGTAAGCATGTGTGTATATATATACATGTAAGCATGTGTGTATATATATACATGTAAGCATGTGTGTATATATATATATATATATATATATATATATATATAAATCTAATCTAATCTTATTTATAAATGAAACTGTGTGTGTGAGTGTGTGTGTCCGTTACCTACAGACTCCGAAACGGCTGAACCGATTTTCTTGAAAATTTACAGAATTTTACTATAAGCGTCGGCGAGTGTTCTTAGCTAGGTTTTCTGTCGAGGTACCTCCGATAAATATCGAAAATCGATCATCGAATATATCACGTTATAGAAGGAGTTGTCTGATTTTAATCAACTTTGATTAAACGCATAGACAAAGACATAAGAAAGAAGTTTCAAGGTTGCAGTTCTTACAATAGTGCAGAAGATCGATTATATCTATATATATATATATATAAAAGGCAAGATGTGTGTGTGTGTGTGTGTGTTTATCTGACTGTATGTCTGTATTTTTTCAGCCTTTTTATTTTATTTTTTACTCTGGGTTTGGCTCTAATAGGTATAATTGTAGTTCTTAGTCTCAGTCATGATATCATTTACTCAGAGGACTTATTTAGCCTTCAGAATTCAGTTCACGACGAACAAAACTTATTTGATATCGATACCAGGAAATCAAAATTTGACTTACATCCATTCATTTTTTTCTTTCAGTTTTCGTATCGCATTAACTGGAAACGACTATTGCTTTTTAGTCTTTCGTACCAACGTCCAAAGAGTCTGAGCTCCAGGACCATGGATTAGTTTTAAAGTTTCCATTACACCCGTGCAACGCCGAGGTATACTGCTATATATATATATATATATATATATATATATATATATATATATATATATATCTCACATATAAACTGCTCATGTTTATAAAATAGACACCATACAATATAATAGAGCTATAAAATATATATAAATATTTTTACTTGTCTGTAGCACGATTTGGAGTTTCGTGTTTTGTGCAGGAAACTGCCAGTCGTGCTACCGCTGAGGAAATATATCACCATTTTTACGTTTTGCCAGAATTCTTTGTCGTGCTTCTTTTTAGAAAAGAAAATAATACATATGTGTTTCTGTGCTTGCGCATGTAATGATAGATAGGTATATATCATGCCATATTCCATCAAGACGTAGATTATCATTATTATCTAGACATCATTTTTTCTATGAATTCTTTGGAAGGATATTGGAGTAGTTCTTCATCTTAGATTGTCTACCACCCAAAATCAGATAAGTACCCGTCAATGTCAACTAACCGCTGAGTTTTCACACACGCACACACACACACAATATGCGAATTTTAGTCTTATAGTTACCCCTCTCTTGAACTATATTTTAGAAAATAAGCAGATTATAAATATGTTCTATGTCCCTTCATTGCTGATGTATGTGGTATATCTGTGAGAATCTTTTTTATCCTATCAGACGATATAAAATAGCACAGGGCTGAAAAACCATCTCTGTAATGTTAATTCACAATATACTGCTTAATTTATTTCTTCATTATTTTAACCATACATACATAAAAGCAGAAACAAATACATCAGTACATCATTTCGCCCGATATATGAAAACGAATTAGACAGTACTGGACTATTATGCCATATCGGTTCGTCTATATGACAGTGAATACTTGAAAATCTCCTAACAGATTAAGACCAGACTTAAGGCAAAAGATATGTGGTGCTCGGAAGATATTAGTCTGTAGAGGTCAATAACGACGCATTGTTATAGAAAAATGGAAACAAAAAGGACATTTTACATGAGAACCAGAAAGAAACTGTAATATCCCTGAAACAAAATGACAAAAAGAATGTTTAAAAATTTAAATAGACACCGGACATATTGAAGACAAGAAAACCCAAGGCCAATGCATAAACAACCTAACGTATTTGAGTAAATATTTAGTAGGATAATTATTAGGATGGATAAACATTGTTAAAAAAAAAGACAGGGTACTGTTAAGAATCAGAATCACCCACGTCCTGAAATGACACATCTAATAAAAGATGAATATATTCATATATTTTTGTGTGCGCGGTTAGTTCTTAATATAATTTATTTGTTGTTACACAGATGAACAATAAATATAACATTTGAAAATTCAATACCAATAATAAAAGTTTTATGAAGCAAATTGGTGAATAGAAAATAATAAATATATAAAATAACTCAAAATTATAAAATTTGCTAATAAAGAAAATGAATTATGACTAAAATTCATCGAATACCACCCTAAATTATCCAAATTTTATATTTGGCTAAAAACATACAATGCAGACATTCCTTTCCGATTCATATCTAGGAGTGGAATTAAACCAACAAAAACTATTGTAAAAACATTAACTATAATTCTTGTAAAAATTAGCCCGTTTGATATTAAAATTATTTCGACTCTCTTGAACAGAAATAAATAGTAAAAGTAATTTCACTAGAACGTTGTGGGATACATGGAGTGAAAGTAATTTCACTAGAACGTTGTGGGATACATGGAGTGAAAGAGACTGAGAAAGAATAAATTGAAAATGGGGAGCATTGAGGAAAAGCCAAAAAAAGATGGCGTTTGGGGTTGCATTGAAGATTGTAGTCATCAGTCAGTTGAGGGCCATACGTGATACACGCTTGGGCAATCATGTCTCGAAAGAGACATGACTGATTGGGCAGAAGATTATCCCGCAGTAGGTTGCCATTGCTTTCTGCGGTAGACTGGTTGCCAGTCAAGGCTATAGAACCCAATCTGTCCTGTTATTTAACCCATAACTGGAAAGAATAGTCGAATTAATACCTTTCCCAAGGGTATTTGCGCGTAAGTGAATGCAATGAATTCAGCTGGAATTCGAACTCGGCTCCCAGATTTCTCGTTCCGAGTCGATATCCACTGCACCACATCGCACATCCGGAAGTGAGAAATATCTAGCCTGTTCAATAATAACACGTTCAGACATACTTGACAATCTAGTAGCATGTTGAAATTCATGCAATCTGGGAAACAGAAAAATAAGCTCATCTTGCAATAGTCATGAAAACATTTTAAACAAGATAGATGAAAGCAACGTCACTAATAAATTGACTGGATATAAGATAATCGCTCAGGATCGATTATGCTGCAGTCTGTTATCTGGATTTCCTCAAAAATCTTTAAGATGCCCTGTCGAAGCACCAGATGGATTTGGATTATCACTGGAATCACGTCTTAGCAATGTACTGGAAATAAGTAATGCAATTAGTAAACTTTCGCTATTTTATATTTTTAATTTTGCGCACTGTATAGTAGAGTCAGTTGGGCACCGTCAGTGAAAAAAATGAGTACCATCACATAATTCACTCGGCGTGACAGTGCAGAGGATTCAGTATCATTCGATCACTACTGATAGCGACGTTATATTCTTCTTTGCTTCATGTTTCCTTTTCTTCAAACCATACACCACATTTAGTAACACTATCTTCATTAGCTCTTAACCCGTAAATTGACTCAAAAATATGAAAATGAAAATATGAAGGATGACTAATGATGAGGTTTTGGAAAGAATGGCAACGAAAAGAAAACTAATAATCAGTATGAGGAAGAAAAAAGTTCCTGGGACATGCAATGAGGAAGGAGGGCTTGGAGAACCTGATACTGACAGGCCAGATGGAAGGAAAAAGAGACAGAGGAAGGCAATGGATAACGGAACCGGGGGTTGCGTGGAGTAAGAAGAGAATATATATTAAGAGCCAGTAGGGATAGGGAAACGTGGGAAACCATGATCGCCTACGTCCTGAAAGGATAGGGCATATAGAGGAAGAAGACCCAAACAATATATACCTTATTTACTTCACAGAAATCACAATAGAAGCAATTGCTTTTTGTTGTTGGTTTTTTCTTTTTCACTTTTTTAAAAATTTATTGTTACATTTGTTTGACTGTCTCGAATATAATTAGGGACAAGATTTATTCATTGGGTTGATAATTATATAGTATCGTTTTGAATATAGCCTGTTTCTAAACCCCATTGTTGTGATTATTGAAACCCATTGCCTTTCTCCTAGCTGTGCTCATATTCTTTGTTTCGTCTCGCTAAACAATCAGATAGTATTACTGAATGTCAATCTGTTCTTTTCTTCCGTATAGTTGTATTCGATGGTTTACGTTTTTAGTAGTGATTTTCATAACAGACGAAACCTGCTCTGACTGCCACTCAGCTGCTAATTTAACTAACAAACAAAAAGTTGACAGCAGGAAGGCACATCTTCTTCTATGTGCCTTGTCCCTTCAGGACGTAGGCGATCATGGCCTTCCACTTTTCCCTCTGAACACGCCGTCTCCTGTTACAGCATGCAATCCTCGTTCCGTCATCCACCTAAGTAGATCATTCAAATATGTTATCCGTTGCTTTCCCCTGTCTCTTTTTCCCTCTCTCTGGCCTGTTAGTATCAGATTCTCCAAGCCCTCCTTCCCCATTGCGTATCCCAGGAACTTCAGCTGTCTCTTCCTGGTACTCAGTATTAATTTCCTTTTTGTTTCCATCATTTCCAAGACCTCATCATTGCTCACATGCTCGGTTCATGATATTCGCAGCATCCTACTGTAGAACCGTATTTCAGTTGCTTCAAGTTTTTACTGCTAATATTCGTATTTAACGTTCTGGGGGAAGGCATTAAAACTGGAGACATAACGTTCGTCTTAACAATGACTAAGGGAATATTGAACTGTAATGGACCTCTGATAAAAAAGCACAAACTCAATTTAAGTATCTTAGATTTTGTAAGGGATTCATCACCAGCCAGTTTTGCCGAGGTGGCAGAGTTTTTATATCTGTAATATGCACTGGCCGTATCGATCTGACTACGGTTGAATAATCAAACTTGCGTAAATATTTATAGAGTGGGAATCGGGTTGTAGTTCTTTTGTGATTGAAAGAAAAAATGATGGTTGATGAGAGAATGATTATATCTACATATAGGGATTATTTGGGCAATAATTTATTCATTTATGCGCGTTTTATTAAAAATTAATAACTGATTTTTATTGGTTTTATTTCTTTTCATTTATTATTGTAATTTATTTGTCCTTATTTTATCATTTTTTAATTGTTTATGAGAAAGAAATATTGATAAAATAAAAAAATAATTTAGTTGCTTTTTAATGAAAATGGACATAGATAGATAGATAGATAGATAGATAGATAGATAGATAGATAGATAGGTAAATAAATAGATAGATAGATAAATAGATAGATAGAGAGGCATGAAAATCTGTGATTAATACGAAAATATTTGATTAATATATAGATTATTAGATATCAAAATTTGTCAAAATATGAACATCTAAAACTGTTGAATAAATATTGTGTGTACGTTTATAAACCTGATTTGAAATATATGGGACAATTATCTGAGTAGGATTGAACCCACATTAGAATCGTACTTTTGGAAAGGATTACACGAACACGCATTCCACGCAAACAAATGATTTATTCAAATCGAAATCGAGTTAAAACTTTACTACACATACTATTCTATCACATGATTATATATAAATATTTTTTTTTTTTTTTGGCATGCATGTTTGATTAAAAACATAGAAATGTACTTGTTGATGATTTTTTTCATTTACTTTTTTAATATTTTAGATAATATTTTTGATTTCCGGTTCATATTGATGAGTAAAGCTTGCCATGTTTAAATACATTTTTTCCATCTCCTGCCATTTTCAAAGATTTTTGTATTTTGTTATGTCGTCAGTGTATTTTTTTAATCGCGTGTCGCGAAGTAGTTTATTGCGTTTTAATATCATTATTAGTTGTATTAGTTTTAGAGAAATTTAAAACTAAATAAAAATTAATCAAACAGGATCTTTCTTCGTTTTGTAATCCAACGTGGATAAATGAAATTTTCCTGACCAAATACGCCTGATGTGCCTATATATATATATATATATATATATATATATATATATATATATATATGTAAGTGTGCAGCTGGATGTTACACATTCTAAATATATTAAAAAACCTGAAAAGTGGGAGCGAAACCGGTTGCTTCACTTTTTAATATATTTACAATTTTTAACATCATGCTGCACACTTTTTTCTTTAATTAAATTCTGCTACTTACAGAAATATTTTCATATATATATATATATAATGCATGTATGTGTGCGTGCGCGCTTATAGTGTGTTTATTGAAGGTAGGAAGGACTTATTGTAAATGTGTAACTACTCGTTATTTCCTAAGTTACGCATCTGATATAATTACAGGTGAAATTTGATGAAAACGGAAGAGAATTATGGTAAAGCGAAAATAAATTTTCTGGTAATAGACAACTGTAGTTGTGTAATTTTAAGGGCTTTTTTCACAGTATCAAAGAAAGTACGATCCTATATTAACCCTGCAAAAATATATTGCACTCCAGAGGCACACACACACAACAACAACAATAATTATTATTTCGGATCGATCAGTTAATGCAGCACAGGAGACCAGATGTGGTCATCGTAAACAAAGACAATAACATCTGCCAATTATTGGTTGTCACCGTTCCAGCCAGCTGTACATTGATACTGAAAGAAAGTGAAAAGCGAAATGAATATCAATATGTTGTCACAAAACTGGAAAAGAAAATACGAAAAATGACGAAGACGATAAAACTGTCCTGAAACCCTTTGTAAAAAATTAAAAGAGCGGGAAATTGTCAAAAAATTAACCTCTAAGGGCAAATTTAACTGAAAAATATATTAAACTGCTAATTTATAACAATAATTCTAATTCTCTTTTATAATATTTTTTATGGTTAAATTATGATATAATGTATACAAATGCAAAAACTATGACAGAACAGAAGTGGCTTTATCATATACATATCACAGAAAAAAAGTATTAATTATGAAATCAGATGGTCTAGATAATTATCTAAAAAAGTTAAAAAACTAATGAAAAATAGAGAAACTCTCGTTAAAATGACCGAATTAAAAAAATCCGAAAAAGTGAAATAATTCCAATTTTATATTATAAAACTGGGTAAAAATACTTAGAAAATATAAATTATCAAACAGATTTCTTTTCGCTTAATCTCTACTAAAACATGTACAAGACGACTGGCGGTAAAAATAGGCCTACAAAAAAAAAAATCAATGAAATATTTTTTCGGTTTAGTAATAAGCATCATCGGATGTACGTTGCGGTGCAGTGGTTATCGGATCGAGAAATCGTGGAGCCGAGTTCGAATTCCAGTTGAATTCCTTTTATTCACTTACGCAAAAATTCCCTTGGGAAAGTTATTAATACGTTTCTTTCCTACAGTTATGGGTTACATAACAGGACTGATTCGGTTCTATAGCCTTGGCTTGCAACCAGTCTACTGCAGAAAGTAATGACAAACTACTGCTGGATAATCTTCTGCCCAGTCAGTCATGTTTCGGGACATAATCGCCCAAGCGTGTATCACGTATGGTACTTAACTGACAGACTTAATAAGCATCATAGACGATATTATGTTACTGTAACCATTTTAGGCGCGAAAAATGAAACCGCTGAATCGAGTTCAAATACCAGCCTCACCTGATGTGTTTCCTTTCTCACTAATACACTCAATCATCTCTTTCACCTCTTCGTGAGTTTTATTAATATAGGTGGCAGTCAGTCTAGGAGAAAACTATGAATTCAAAATGGCAGAGAAAACAACGAGAAATCTTCGCACTTTCTTTTCCAGGAAATCATAGGAATTAAGAAATAATAAAAAAAGGAAATGTTTAAAGAGACGTTATCACCTACTCCCTCAAAAGTTAGGACATTGAGAAAATTACAAAAAATATTAATAATACTCTCATTGTTAATTAAAAGGAAAAAAATAAATGTAAGGAAGAAATCGATAACTATCAGACCATTGTTAGATAACTGAAAATTATAAAATCTTCTAAGAACTGTAATATTTCCGAAGAACTATGGAATTATTTTGTGCGTTGTGGTGCATTGGATATCGGCTCAGAACGAGAAATCGGGGGGCCGAGTTCGAATTCCAGCTGAATTCATTGCATTCACTTACGCGCAAATACCCTTGGGAAAGGTATTAATCCGTCTATTCCTTCCAGTTATGGGTTAAATAATAGGACAGATTGGGTTCTATAGCTTGGTCGGCAACCAGTCTACAACCAGTCTACTGCGGGATAATCTTCTGCCTAGTCAGTCATGTCTCTTTCGAGACATGATCGCCTAAGTGTGTATCACCTATGGCACTTAACTGACCGACTGATATATATATATATATATATATATATATATGTGTGTGTGTGTGTGTGTGTATGTATGTGTGTATGTATTTGAGATGTGGTATAGTAATTATTTACACTATTTACATTGTTGTCCTCGTCTTCCCTTTCGGCTGTTGTACGCTCCGGCCATATTCAGAATATAGAATATCAAACTGAATGCTTTATTTCGTCCATCTGGGTAGAGTGTTCTAGTTCCACGAGTTATATTTCTTTCATGTGTCTCATTATTAATTAATTCTCTCTTAATTCAAATTTTCAGTGATTTAACCCAAAGATTTCTGAGTTAAAAGTCTGGCTACAGCTGAAGTAAACAAAAACCTGGAAAGGAAGATAACGGACAGGAAGTCATTCAGAAAACTCATGACACGTGGAACTAGAACAACCTAGCCTGGCTGACAAAATAAAGGCTTCAGTTCGATATTCCTGAAGTTTGCAATTCTTTATTGCAAGAATGAGTTGGAGAAAGACAATAATCTCTTTTAACACCATCATTCTTCTATATTACCCTGGGGAATACCAACATTTCAAAAAACTCACTATCACTTGATCGCAACAAACATTTAATTATACGCTTCTCTCAAGAAATAGATACGCGTAGGTATTGAAGTTAAACACAAATCTAACTGCTACATAAACACTACTGTTGGTAGAATCATTAATAAAACTATATTAATTTAATAAAGATTCTTCAATTTGGATTAGACCAAAAGATTACTGCAAATTAAAACAAACAAAAAATTATATGAGACATTAAAAACTGTAAACGTATTGAAACTATTCAGTTCTACTAAAACGAACAAGAACAGAATGAAGAAATGCATACATTGAATGTTAATCTGAATAAGAAAGACAAATATGAGCAAACGTCTTGTCCTAGAGACAAGGTCGAATAACAAACATGGATCTTGTGAGGATCAGGTTATCTCATTATTTTATGTACCCTTGAAAAAGTTCCAATAAACTTTACGAAGCGGATGCATGAAATCGAAACCCTAGAAAAAATCAAAAAGATCTACAGGGTGTCTAAAAAAAATATGTACTCACACTTTAACTGTCTCTAACATGCTTTTTTTTTTTTACTTTTTATGCAGGTGTAATTAATTAATCACAGCATGGCAGAAAAACAACTTAGTTTGGAAAAGAGGAAGTTTGTTCTGAAATGTTACTGGAAGACCAACAACGCCATTGAAGTGCAAAGACGATTCAGAAGGGAATTCCCAAAACCGCCACCAAGGCACCGGATAATTCCTTGCATCAGAGACAAATTTGACGCAGATGGAACCGTCCAGAACATCAACAAGAAACGTTCTGGACAACCACGGCCATCCACGAACACTGGAAAAGAAGAGCAGGTGCAGGAAACACTCCTTCGATCACCACAGAAATCACTTCGACAAACTGGTCCGGGAAACCCATATCCCAAAAGATAGCGTCTATCGTATCATGAAGCGTCTGGACAATAATGGTCATCAATTTGAACATTTGTGAACTTGATTTTTCAATTACATTTTTCTTCTGTATTCGAAGCTATTCCATTTCCTTCTATGTTAATAAATAATGTTTCTCTCGTCATTCAAAGTGTGAGTAGATTTTTTTGAGACACCCTGTATATAGAAATCGATTTTACCTAATTGTTTGAATAAGGAAATAAGTTTAGACAGTTTTCACTTGATCTATTCTGAAAGCTTCTCTTTTCTACCGACGTTGTAGTTAAATAAAAAAAAATAACGATAAAGATAAAACTATTCAGAAAATAAAAATAAGTGCCAATAAGGATATGATTTGCTCGAATAGTGAGAATAATAGTTGTGATTTGATCTTCAGATAAAGCAGACAGAAACTGCTAGTGCATAAACAGAATGGAGATGAGGACAACAAAAGTTAACGTTGACCTTCTGGACATGGCAATCATGTGGTATACGGATGCTGAGATAGGTGATGGACATTTTATTGCGATTATTGCTAAGAATATGGTGCGAACTTGCAACTTTATGAAATAAATAATTCAGAATACTAATGTGAAGCGACCTACTTTCACTCGATTTGTAGTCAGAAGTCTGACATGAAGGGGAAAATAATAAATGATATTAAGAAACGTGTTCTTCTTTTATGTGCCATGTTCTTTCAGGACGTAGGCGATCATGGCTTTCCATATCTCCCTGTCCCTGGTAGCTCTTAGCACGCTTTCTCTTGTTGCACCATGCAACCCCCGTTCCGTCATCCACCTGATCAGGTCCTTCAAATATGTTATCCGTTGCTTTCCTCTGTCTCTTTTTCCCTCTATCTGGCCTGTTAGTAACAGGTTTTCCAAGCTTTCCTTCCTCATTTCATGTCCCAGGAACTTTAGTTTTCTCTTCCTGATGCTGAGTATTTATTTCCTTTTCGTTTCCATCATTTCCAAAACCTCATCATTGCTCACATGCTCAATTCATGATATTCGCAGCATCCTTGTGTAGACTCACATTTCAGCTGCTTCAAGTTTTTCCTTCATCTTCGAATATATTGTCCAACATTCACTGCCATATTGAAGAACCCACATCACATAGAAATCCATTACTCTCCTCTTTGTTAAGAAACGTGTTAGCAATTTGAAAAGACTTACGAATGTTTAGAATCGGCATCACTTGATAGGATCGGTAATTCCTTGTGAAATTTGTAAGTGGCTCCATTGTAATTATACAGACGCCAATGTTGCATTAGGAGAGCAGAATCCATGTTTAATGAGAAAACGTGATATTTAAACGGATCACCATTACCGTTAAAAAGACAAAAACGAATATTATTGCTTTCATCTTTGTTGCTATTATCGCAAATTTTCAGTCATTCTGGTCTTTATCAGATGTTTGTCGATTCTTGTAACATACAAAGAATTTCCAACTGAACTCTTTTTTCAATATACGAGGGTAGTTTTTTTTTCGTTCCTCTGTTCATGTGGTATACGGACATGCAATGAGGAAGGAAAGCTGGCAGAACCTGTTACTAACAGGCCACATAGAGGGGAAAAAGAGACAGAGGAAAGCAGCGGATAACATATTTGAAGGACCTGATCAGGTGGATGACGGAAACGAGGGTTGCATGGTGCAACAGGAGAAAGCGGGTTAAGAGCTACCAGGGACAGGGTGATGTGGAAAGCCATAATCGCCTACGTTCCTGAAAGAACATGGCACATAAAAGAACACGTTTCTTAATATTATTTATTATTTTCCCCTTCACGTTAGACTTCCGACTACAAATCGAGTGAAAGTAGGTCGCTTCACATTAGTAGTACACTCCTTAGTATTCTGAATTATTTATTTCATAAAGTTGCAAGTTCGCACCATATTCTCAGCAATAATCGCAATAAAATGTCCATCACCTATCTCAGAATCCGTATACCACATGAGCAGTGGAACTCACAAATTCTATTTCCCCAAGTGCACGCTGCTTTAATTCACGGGGTTATTGTGTACCGAGGGGTCTTATCTCTGAGATTAAATAGTTAAATAGATTTTTTTTGTTTTTGTTTTTTCTTTTAAAATTTCATGAAGGTTGTTGGGATCAACAAGAAAATGATGACATCTCCATGGCGCAAAGACAGAGGATTTGACGAATACAATGGACTAAATTATATTTTACATTTTTCGAACTGTTGTCCTCATTTTTATTGCCATATTTACGACATTTCGGACATTGTACTTAACCGGCTTCTTCAGTCGATGCAATTTTGCAGCGAACTCTTTATTTAAATCATTCTGGAATTAACCAATGAATACATCCACTGGGTCATGTGTATGAATTTCTGGAACTTATGAACCTAATGTTCCAGTAATAATTCTTTTTTACTAGAGCTCATGTTGCAAACTTTGATGCTAATGATTTTCTCTGGCACACTTAGGTCACTGGTGCCCCCTCTCACAAGAATATACTCGGCAACCAGATTGGCATCAAGGTCTCACACTTTTACAGTTATATCGACCAAATGCAGGCGACAATTCTACTCCAGCAGCTTCTTTTCTCGCGCTTCCCGCCTGTGGGACTCCCTTTCATATCATGGCTTTCCTGACGACTACAACTTCCAAAAATTTAAATGAAAAGTCAATTCCCATCTCTTATCCACCTAACTACAGTCCTTTTTATATCAACCCGTGTATCTTGTTCTTTTCCTTTCTCTCTACTTTCGCAACTCTGTTTACTCCTGTGTTTACATCCTTCTCTTGCTCTTTCTCTTTCACCCGCTGAAGCTGGTTCGTCTTTCTCTTCACTTTACTCCTGCTTAAAATTTTAACTTTCGTTTGTAGACACTGCGCGTCAGTGGCGGTACCGCCTTGCTTGGGGTGAGATGATTAAAAAAAACATCATATTACTGTTTCCCATGTTGTATTCATTTCTCTGCTTAGCTAGCTTATGAGTTTTTTATGGCATAGTATATGTGCTGATTCTTTAAGTTTATACAGTTCTGGTACGAACATGGCATTAAAGACGAGGACGACGTTCAAAACAATGTAAATAACAATTTAAATTCTACCTCATCTCCGATGTATAGACAAATACCACAGACTACATATGAAAATTGCAAATAAACGGTCTGTCATATAATGACATTTCTGTGCCCCAGAAACCAAAGTAAACCAGAATGACAGAAAATATTTTTAAATACCTTGACCTTGCTACAAAGCTGAAGAAACCGTGAAATTGTATGTAACAATCTTACTAATTCTTATCACAGCCTTGGGACTGATCTGAAGAGATTAGAAAATGAACATGAGATAGCTTGAAGGGTAGATACCATTCAGATGTTAGCGCTTCTAAACCAGGTAGAATACTGTGTAAAGTTCTGGAAAATGAACAAACATAATATCGCCTTAACTGTAGTGAAAATTAGAACTTACTGGGGTCTAAATAATAATAATAATTGAAATAATACATCACATTTATATGGGATAACACAGAAAGATTGAAGCAAATAAGTCGGACCTAATTGTCAAAAGCCCAAAGGCAAAAGAGTTGCTTAAAAATAAATATGGCTTGCCCAGCACAATGTAACATAACAACCAAGGAATTTGAAAATGCCTCGAAGTAAAGATAATTTAAATTAAAAAAATGGAAATTGAAAACAGGTATAGTACCAATTATAGTAGATGCGCTTGGAATTATAAAAAAGGAACACAACACCACATTGAAAGAATCCCTGCAAACCAGCCTAAGAGATTTTCAAAAATTGTCTTGATACGGACAGCCCTCAGACTAAAAAGAACTATGTCTATGTAACGCTAGTGAGGATATGGGGATTCGAACAAAAGAAATCAAGAACTTTAGCCCAAACAACACGCCACACACCTCAGGTTTCCTGCACACTTAGAAATAGTGTGCTAATAGCAGATAACGAAATATGATGCTGATGCAATAATATTGATAACTATGATAACTGGGGGTTTAAATAACCGGAAAATTTGAGTTTCCAGAATAAAAAAAAAATTAGCTAATATACGAGGAAAGATGGTGGAGATTTTTGAGAACCTGCTGTCACTAAATAATCAACGGTGACCATCAAACGTTTGGTGCGGAACTTGCTATTTCAGGGATAAAGGAAATAATAATAATTGTAGTAGTAGTAGTAGTAGTAGTAGTAATAATAATAATAATAATAATAAATGCACAGAAAATAATGAATTTGGATCAGATTAATACGTTGATATCCTTGGCAAACTTAAAGCTCTAGCTTCTGCTATATAAATAGTTCTGCACAGAAAAGTGGATGGAGCAAGATATAGAAATGCACTCACATTCATAACCATGCATAAACGCATAAAACGAAGCACATCAATCGTCTCACACACGCTTTCAAACAACATACACCCACGCTTATAAAAGCAAAAGCGCTCAAAAATCTACATACACATGACTTACACGAAGCAAAAACAGAGTGAAAAACCAAGAGAAAATCGTTACACACATTCGACCAGAGACGCACCCTAATGCAATTGTTTCGTTTGATTTCACTGCGCTTAATGTATAACGATTGGGTAAAAGTGTTCCGAAAATGCATCGCACATTATTTGCATGCAAAACTTACGAAGCCTCTGTCTAAATAAGGAACAAAGTAAGAAATGGTGCGTAAGAAAACTGTAGATGGGAATTCATTAGATTCTTAGTTTTGAATGGCACTGTGAATATTTTCTAAAGAGTTCAATTCTACCGAAAAGCGTGGAATTGTTTTGTTTGAAGACTGATAGCGTGTGTGTATATGTGTAAAATGATGAAGATAGATAGATAGATAGATAGATAGATAGATAGATAGATAGATAGATAGATATGAACATGCGGCGATAGTTAGACAGATAGATATGAACATGCGAGGCGATAGATAGGATAGATAGATAGATAGATAGATAGATAGATAGATAGATATGAACACTGCGGAACGATAGATAGATAGATAGATGTGAGAATGCACGATAGATAGACAGATAGATAGATGTGAACATACGGCGATAGATAGACAGATAGATAGATGTGAACATGCGGCGATAGATAGATAGATAGATAGATAGATAGATAGATAGATAGATAGATAGATAGATAGATAGATAGATATGAACATGCGGCGATAGATAAGACAGATAGATAGATATGAACATGTAGGCGATAGATAGACAGATAGATAGATATGAACATGTGGCGATAGATAGACAGATAGATAGATATGAACATGCGGCGATAGATAGACAGATAGATAGATAGATAGATAGATAGATAGATAGATAGATAGATAGATAGATAATGAAGATATTAGGCGATAGATAGACAGCTAGATAGATAGATAGATAGATATAGAACAAATGCGGCGATAGATAGACAGCTAGATAGATATGGAACATGCAGGCGATAGATAGACAGCTAGATAGATAGATAGATAGATATGAACATGCGGCGATAGATAGACAGCTAGATAGATAGATAGATAGATAGATAGATATGAACATGCGGCGATAGATAGACAGATATGAACATGCGGCGATAGATAGACAGATATGAACATGCAAGGCGATAGATAGACAGATATAGAACATGCTGCGATAGATAGACAGCTAGATAGATATGAACATGCGGCGATAGATAGATAGATAGATAGATAGATAGATAGATAGATAGATAGATAGATAGATAGATAGATAGATATGAATATGCTTAGATACATTGATAGGTAGATAGATATAGACACAGAGACGTGGATAGATATGAACTTGTTGAGGTAGAACGATATTGTGCATGCAAAAGTCTCTACCGAAGACAATGTTTTTTTTACCGTGTATAGACAAGACTGGGGACGTTTTTACATAAATAATATCTATCTGCATCTGTCCATGATTATCTATTAATCTATCTATTCATATCGATCTATCGTCATCTACTCAAATCTATTTATCTACATTTCTTCTTATCTGTCTGTCTGTATGTTTATAATTTTCTGTTAATTATATATCAATTGTTTCAAGAAAACCGAGACATGGAGATGCGTTTCTCTCAGGCCAGTACACACGCACACATGCCTATTTCACACACACATATTTGCCAACACATACACCTACATACACATATTCGCCAACACATGCGCACAGACAGGTTTTATATGTTGTACTGATTCAGTCGTGTTTTCCCGCGCATATCCCAACTCTAAGAGTAAAACGAACAAATGCTAACGAAGTCACAGTGGGAGAGATATGCGATCTGAACCCTGCATACACATTTACCGAAGCAAATATAAACACACTTTTAGCTATGTAAGCCAGTACACGACGTTAAGTAAACAACAGCTCTGTAAATTTGATATAAATGCAGAAACATTCATAGACAGAACGGACGTTTCTCATCCCTGTCAGGAGACGCATGCGCGCGCAATAAAGGCACCCCTCCGCCACAAACCCACAATCCTCTTGTAGCTCTCGCTCTTTTGTTATTTTTTTTTGTTTTTTTTTTTTTTTTGCTTATACACTTAACGAGATCAGCCCATTGATTACCAGATAGAGTCGTGGTCTCCGAACACCGAAGATGTATCTGGTCACCAGTTTCAGAATTTCCCCGTTTTTGTTTTGTTCGTATGTTCAGTCAAGCGTATGTCAAAGAAATACACACATATTTATTTTTCGCTACGCTTTAAAATGACAACATTATGAATATATACCTATCTTCAACCTATTTGGATAAGTATGCTTATGACTTGTATATATTTTGCGGTCTCATGCTATCAGAATGCATATACACTTCTAAATTGCAACTCAACAAATGCAGTTCTCTTGAATTAACTGATGTTATTTTTGATCATTTAATAATGAT
>JBBBDQ010001869.1:2535000-2575000 GCA_037127315.1 Ascarosepion bandense
GAGAACAAACGTTGCAATATATATATATATATATATATATATATATATATATATATATATATATATAAGTAACAATTTTTTAAACATGTCAGATTAAATAAATGCAAACAATATGTTTGCTTATTTTTAATAAAATCCGTGCATACTCACGGATAATCTTTCGCGTATTATCTGACAATGAATGATTACATCTAACTACAGTACGAGAACAAACGTTGCAATATATATATATATATATATATATATATATATATATATATATATATATATATATATATATATATATAAGCAACAATTTTTTTAAACATGTCATATTAAATAAAATGCAAACAATATGTTTGCTTAATAAAACTTTCATACTCACGGATAATCTTTCGCGTATTATCTGACAATGAATGATTACATCTAACTACAGTACGAGAACAAACGTTGCAATATATATATATATATATATATATATATATATATATATATATAAGCAACAATTTTTTAAACATGTCAGATTAAATAAAATGCAAACAATATGTTTGCTTATTTTTAATAAAATCCGTTCATATTCACGGATAATCTTTCGCGTATTATCTGACAATGAATGATTACATCTAACTACAGTACGAGAACAAACGTTGCAATATATATATATATATATATATATATATATATATATATATATATATATATAAGTAACAATTTTTTAAACATGTCAGATTAAATAAATGCAAACAATATGTTTGCTTATCTTTAATAAAATCCGTGCATACTCACGGATAATCTTTCGCGTATTATCTGACAATGAATGATTACATCTAACTACAGTACGAGAACAAACGTTGTAATATATATATATATATATATATATATATATATATATATATATATATATATATATATATATAAGCAACAATTTTTTAAACATCTCAGACTAAATAAAATGCAAACAATATGTTTGCTTATTTTTAATAAAATCCCTTCATACTCACGGATAATCTTTCACGTATTATCTGACAATGAATGACTACATCTAACTACAGTACGAGAACAAACAAATGCAATATATATATATATATATATATATATATAAGCAACAATTTTTAAACATGTCAGATTAAATAAAATGCAAACAATATGTTTGCTTATTTTTAATAAAATCCACTACATACTACGGATAATCTTTCGCGTATTATCTGACAATGAATGACTACATCTAACTACAGTACGAGAACAAACGTTGCAATATATATATATATATATATATATATATATATATATATATATATATATATATATATATATATAAGCAACAATTTTTTAAACATGTCATATTAAATAAAATGCAAACAATATGTTTGGTTATTTTTAATAAAATCCCTTCATACTCACGGATAATCTTTCGCGTATTATCTGACAATGAATGAACTACATCTATTCCTGATACGGGGCTCGCGTTGCAATATATATATATATATATATATATATATATATATATATAAGCAACAATTTTTTAAACATGTCAGATTAAATAAAATGCAAACAATATGTTTGCTTATTTTTAATGATCCGTTCATATTCACGGATAATCTTTCGCGTATTATCTGACAATGAATAAGATTACATCTAACTACAATACGAGAACAAACGTTACCCAATATATATATATATATATGTATATATATATATATAAGCAACAATTTTTTAAACATCTCAGATTAAATAAAATGCAAACAATATGTTTGCTTATTTTTAATAAAATCCGTTCATACTCACGGATAATCTTTCACGTATTATCTGACAATGAATATTATCCTTACAGTACGAGAACAAGCAATTTGCAATATATATATATATATATATAAGCAACAATTTTTTAAACATGACAGATTAAATAAAATGCAAACAATATGTTTGCTTATTTTTAATAAAAATCCCTTCATACTCACGGATAATCTTTCGCGTATTATCTGACAATGAATGACTACATCTAACTACAGTACGAGAACAAACGTTGCAATATATATATATATATATATATATATATATATATATATATATATATATATATATATATATAAGCAACAATTTTTTAAACATGTCATATTAAATAAAATGCAAACAATATGTTTGCTTATTTTTAATAAATCCCTTCATACTCACGGATAATCTTTCGCGTATTATCTGACAATGAATGATTACATCTAACTACAGTACGAGAACAAACGTTGCAATATATATATATATATATATATATATATATATATATATATAAGCAACAATTTTTTAAACATGTCAGATTAAATAAAATGCAAACAATATGTTTGCTTATTTTTAATAAAATCCGTTCATATTCACGGATAATCTTTCGCGTATTATCTGACAATGAATGATTACATCTAACTACAGTACGAGAACAAACGTTGCAATATATATATATATATATATATATATATATATATATATATATATATATATAAGTAACAATTTTTTAAACATCAGATTAAATAAATGCAAACAATATGTTTGCTTATTTTTAATAAAATCCGTGCATACTCACGGATAATCTTTCGCGTATTATCTGACAATGAATGATTACATCTAACTACAGTACGAGAACAAACGTTTTATATATATATATATATATATATATATATATATATATATATATATATAAACAACAATTTTTTAAACATCTCAGACTAAATAAAATGCAAACAATATGTTTGCTTATTTTTAATAAAATCCGTTCATACTCACGGATAATCTTTCACGTATTATTCGACAATGAATGACTAATACATCTAACTACAGTATTAAACAAACGTTGTAATATATATATATATATATATATATATATATATATATAAGCAACAATTTTTTAAACATGTCAGATTAAATAAAATGCAAAAACAATATGTTTGCTTATTTTTTAATAAAATCCGTTCATACTCACGGATAATCTTCGCCATTATCTGACAATGAATGATTACATCTAACCAGAGTACGAGAACAAACGCCGCAATATATATATATATATATATATATATATATATATATACAACAATTTTTTAAACATGTCAGATTAATAAAATGCAAACAATATGTTTGCTTATTTTAATAAAATCCGTTCATACCACGCATAACTTTCTATTATCTGACAATGAATGATTACATCTAACTACAGTACGAGAACAAACGTTGTAATATATATATATATATATATATATATATATATATATACATACAATTAATTTTTAAAACATGTCAGATTAAATAAAGCCCAAATAATAGGTTGTTGGCTTGCATAAAAATCCGTTCATACTCACGGATAATCTTTCGCGTATTATCTATAATGAATATATTTATATCCAACTACAGTACGAGAAAACAAACGTTGCAATATATATATATATATATATAAGCAACAATTTTTTTAACATCTCAGATTAAATAAAAAATGCAAACAATATGTTTGCTTATTTAACAAAATCCGTTCATACTCACGGATAATCTTTCACGTATTATCTGACAATGAATGACTACATCTAACTACAGTACGAGAACAAAACGTTGTAATATATATATATATATATATATATATATATATATATATATATAAGCAAATAATTTTTTAAACATGTCAGATTAAATAAAATGCAAACAATATGTTTGCTTATTTTTAATAAAAATCCGTCTATACTCACGGATAATCTTTCGCGTATTATCTGACAATGAATGATTACATCTAATCCATACGAGAACAAACGTTGCAATATATATATATATATATATATATATATATATATATATATATATATATATATAAGCTATAATTTTTTAAACACGCGTCAGACAAATAAAATGCAAACAATATGTTTGCTTATTTTTAATAAAATCCTTCATACTCACGGATAATCTTTCTCGTATTATCTGACAATGAATGATTACATCTAACTAGCATGAGAACAAATCGTTGTATTATATATATATATATATATATATATATATATATATATATAAGCAACAATTTTTAACATGTCAGATTAAATAAAAATGCAAACAATATGTTTGCTTATTTTTAATAAAATCCCTTTCATACTCACGACACCTTTCGCGTATTATTCGACAATGAATGATTATGACTTAACTACAGTACGAGTAAACAAACGTTATAATATATATATATATATATATATATATATATATATAAGCAACAATTTTTTAAACATGTCAGATTAAAATAAAATGCAAACAATATGTTTGCTTATTTTTAATAAAATCCGTTCATACTCACGGTACATACAGCAGGATAATCTTTCGCGTATTATCTGACAAATTAATGATTACATCTAACTACAGTACGAGAACAAACGTTATAATATATATATATATATATATATATATATATATAATAAACAATTTTTTAAACATCTGACATTAATAAAAAATGCAAACAATATAACAATATTTTTAATAAAATCTGTTCATATCATGATAATCTTTCACGTATTATCTGACAATGAATGACTACATCTAACTACAGTACGAGAACAAACGTTATAATATATATATATATATATATATATATATATATATATATATAAGCAAACAATTTTTAAACATGTCAGATTAAATAAAAATGCAAACAATATGTTTGTTTATTTTTAATAAAAATCCGTTCATACCACGGATAATCTTTCGCGTATTATCTGACAACAATGATTACATCAACTATGTATGAGGGAACAAACGTTGCAATATATATATATATATATATATATATATATATATATAGAAGCAACAATTTTTTAAACATGTCAGATTAAATAAAATGCAAACAATATGTTTGCTTATTTTTAATAAAATCCGTTCATACTCACGGATAATCTTTCACGTATTATCTGACAATGAATGATTACATCTAACTACAGTACGAGAACAAACGTTGCAATATATATATATATATATATATATATATATATATATATATATATATAAGCAACAATTTTTTAAACATGTCAGATTAAATAAAATGCAAACAATATGTTTGCTTATTTTTAATAAAATCCGTTCATACTCACGGATAATCTTTCGCGTATTATCTGACAATGAATGATTACATCTAACTACAGTACGAGAACAAACGTTGCAATATATATATATATATATATATATATATATATATATATATATATATATAAGCAACAATTTTTTAAACATGTCAGATTAAATAAAATGCAAACAATATGTTTGCTTATTTTTAATAAAATCCCTTCATACTCACGGATAATCTTTCGCGTATTATCTGACAATGAATGATTACATCTCACTACAGTACGAGAACAAACGTTGCAATATATATATATATATATATATATATATATATATATATATAAGCTATAATTTTTTAAACATGTCAGATTAAATAAAATGCAAACAATATGTTTGCTTATTTTTAATAAAATCCCTTCATACTCACGGATAATCTTTCTCGTATTATCTGACAATGAATGATTACATCTAACTACAGTACGAGAACAAACGTTGCATATATATATATATATATATATATATATATATATATATATATAAGCAACAATTTTTTAAACATGTCAGATTAAATAAAATGCAAACAATATGTTTGCTTATTTTTAATAAAATCCGTTCATACTCACGGATAATCTTTCGCGTATTACAATCAAAAATGTCAGAAATGAGCTGTAAAGTTACGTAGACAGATGTTATTTTCATTTATTTCTTAAGGTACCCAAGTACTTTCAACCTCTTTCTGAGGTCATCTTCAGGGGTGTGAGTTATGGTTACAAATGTAACCGGAAAATTGTTTTGCTAAAATTTATTTTGTCCTGCTTCAAATACAACGGTTGAAAAATTTCTAGCGTTAATTAGAACGTGAAAATTATCCAAAAAATATTTTTTTATATTTTTAATGTCATGGTCTTGCACGTTTTAAAAATATTATCTAAACTTATCTATAAATGGAACTTTATCTGTGTGTGTGTCTCTGTGTGTGTCTCTGTGTGTGTGTGTCCGTTACCTATAGACTCCGAAATGGCTGAACCGATTTTCTTAAAAATGTACACAGTTGTACTATAAGCGCTTGCGAGTGTTCGTAGCTAGGTTTTGTGTCCAGGTACCTCCGATAAATATCGAAAACCGATAATCGAATAAATCGAGTTATAGAAGGATTGGTCCGATTTTAATCAAATTTGAGACACTCATAGACAAAGACATATGAATCGATATTCAGAAGTTTCAAGGTTGCAGTTCTTACAATAGTGCAGAAAATCGATAATATATATTATATAAAGGGCAAGATGTTTGTGTGTGTGTCTGTTTATCTGCCTGCATATATATATATTTAAAGGAAACATTAAATCCGATATTTAATTTATTCGTTTAAATGTTATTTTTGAATAGATACTACTATTTGAGTATATGCCCTTCTTTTATTATTCATCAATATTTTTGTTTACACCTACTGGCCTCTTTGCTTGTCCTACGTACACGAGCGGTCTAAGACATGTCAGATCTAATGACGATTTTTCCTAGTGGAATCAAGCTCGAATCCTGCTGTAGGATGAATATTTATTTAATACGATTTCTCGATTATTCAAGCCGGTTGATGTAAATAAACACACTCTTTAATAATAAAAGCATATCAACTTCTTAAATATGATTATCTATTAGAAAACATTGTTTAAACAAATAAATTAACTATAGAAAGAATAAGAAAAGATTATGTCATCGAACATCAAAATAAAATGATTTGATTGTTAGAATTACGAAATAAACATTGTAAAGGATTGAGTTTCACTGCACGGACCATATCATTCATTTGAGTAAACCAGCTCCATTACCAGGCTCAGTGTTTTCTTGCCAATAGGATTGGCTATTAAAACAGATGATGGAATCAGCTTTTTTTGTGGCGTATACTCAGCCTCTATGCATACAACCAATGCATGGATGAAATGGCATGTGTGTGAACTAGTTGGTGAGCCATTTTTGTTGACATTGAGATAGTGGCTACAGACAGGTTTATTTCATCCATACATACCTAAATACCTCTCCTGCTTTCATTCAAGACATATGGACGAAACGGATCAGGTGCTCCGTCGAGTAACGATTCTACGTTATAAATCGTTTCTGTGAGTGCTGCTGGAGATGATGACGATTTCTTTCTAACTTTCAGCGGTGAAACATTTGCTACACTGCTGTCTAGTAAGTTTTACGCACACCGATTTTAGAGTGCTATAAGGTCCAATCCGGCTTAATTTATCTCATAGGCTGACCTGGTTTCTATTTCATTTATTATATATATATATATATATATATATATATATATATATATATATATATATAATAGAATCATTGTACTTGCTCAGTCCGAGGAGCGGTCTATAAATGCAGCGAAACATTCAACTTATGTTCTTTATATATATATATATATATATATATATATATATACTAGCAGAATAGCCCGGGGTTGCTCGGGTGTAATGAAAGCTTTAGAACTAATCCATGTCCCTGGAGCTCAGACTCAGCCTAAAGAATATTTGTTTGAAGTTTGGTGAGAATCGGATAAAAATTCTTTATAAAGGACATACAGACAGATAAACAGACACACGCACAAATATTTTGCCTGTTATATATATATTGTCGATTTTCTGCACTATTGTAAGAACTGCAACCTTGAAACTTCTGAATATCGTTTCTTATGTCTTTGTGTATGAGTGTATCAAATTTGATTAAAATCAGACCACTCCTTTTATAACCCGAATTTTTAATTATCGATTTTCGATATTTACCGGGGGTAACTCGACACAAATCTTAGCTAAGAACACTCATGGACGCTTATAGTACAACTGTGTAAATTTTCAAGAAGATCCGTTCAGCCGTTTCGGAGTTTATAGGCTACACACACAGACACACACACACACACACACACACAGACACACACAAAGTTCCATTTATTATATAAGTTTAGATTCGTTTTACATTTCTTTCTGTATATTACAAAAAATATTAACTTGATTAGTAGCTATTAATTTGCAGTATGCTATTATTAATATAGTAATGATAATTATCATATATCTGTGCTCTACTTTCGTATTGAGCACATATAAAATAAATATCTAACTGTGGAATATGATTTCGTTATAATAAAGACACTTGTGATTTTATTTGCATATATATATATATATATATATATATATATATATATATATAATCATAGTGATCCGCAGACAGATCTGTTTCGCTGTATCACAGCCCATCAGAACGGTTACACTCCGATTGCTTTTTAACCCAGGATTGAAACCCGACCGAATTGGCATTCTACCTCTGAGCTATGGGCGCTCGGTAGATGGCAGATTTTCAACGTGTATATTATCATTATACACGCCCAATAGCTGAGAGTGTTCTAATTCATTGCTGAATGAACGACGCATAGATGCCAGAGTAGATACTGTTTTTCAAAGTCTACCATTATTCCAGGGTGTGATAGTTATCCGCAGACAGAACTGTTTTGCTGTATCACAGCTGATCAGTATGGTTACACATCCGATTACTTCTAGCCAGGATTGAAACCCGACCCAAATGACATCAGTCGGCGATTCAACCTCTGGGTACTCCGTAGAAAAAGGCGAACTTTAGCGTGTTAAATACAATGCAAACACACGCCAGTAGCCGAGATTCTACAAATTCATTACTGAATGAACGATGCGTAGATGCGTGAGTAGCTGCTTTTTTTTCCAAGTCTACCATTCCTCCATTTATATATATATATATATAATAATAATTTGAGACATTATCAGGAGAAATGGCGTCAACATTTATTTCTTGTGATACGGTATTTCCTGTGATTTTATCTCTTTGCCCCTTCCTTATTGTGTGTCTTAGTCCCTTCCTTTTTCGCTTCTTGCTTTCCATTCCGATTTTATCTGCTTCCCCCTTTTTCTTTTTCTTTTGTCTTGTTCCCCGTTTTCTTTCTGTTTTTCAACTTTCTCACTTCTTTGCACATATCAATCGTCAACCCTTCCATATGCTCGCCTTCCCGTTTCTTTGGGGCTCTTTTTCGAATGAACGAGAAACTTTTCGTATATAACCGTCACAAATGTCTGTCCTAATATGGACATGTGGGCGTCTACGTAGAATCAAATAAAAGAGAAGGATTGTTTTTGTGGGGGGTGGTATTTCGATTGCCTACTGTTGTACCATTTGGATCTGACGAGCCGCTTTAAGAACATCAAAGCGGTGAAATATGTATTATCCATGGTAATAATCGAACATCCTTCATAAAATATTACTCTGTTAAATTAAATAAATGAATTTAACATTGAGTTCTCTCGAGTTCGTCTCTTTTGGAATTTACCCGGATTACATACCAAGTGTACTATGGTATATATATATATATATATATATATATAGGAAAAACTACTAAAAAGTTGTAAGTTTAAAAATGTATTTTTTGACAGTATTTATTTATTTCTATTATTATACATATATATATATTTGATATTTCAGACCGTCCTCAGCCTTCATCAGAAACATAATCATTTGTTTCTGATGAAGGCTGAGGACGGTCTGAAATATCAAATATATATATATGTATAATAATAGAAATAAATAAATACTGTCAAAAAATACATTTTTAAACTTACAACTTTTTAGTAGTTTTTCCTATACATATTAAGACAGTATACGTGGATCATCATTATGCTATATATCCTCTCTGTCAAACTCATCGGTGGTGGATCATTTGTTTTCCTTATGTCTTAATGTAAGATAGTCAGTCTTAGCTATATTAATGTACATATAACTATTTGTCATCGTTTTTTACGACACTATCCCACTTCTGAATCTATATTGCAGAATATTTTGCTATAATGATGCAGTGATGGAAATGTTATTCTCATTATGTTTTTAATACTTTCATAGAGCTTTGTTTTAGCTTTGAAAATCACTACTTATGGCTGGTCGATAAATGGTGCGACCAACAAGGGTTAGTGTGGACTTGGGGCAAATGCAATTAGTAGGTTGTTTCACGCTCCTGAACACCTCCAATCACACGATCAGAGGCCTTGATGCCTGATGTATTTTCATATTCTGGACTGCAAGTGTTTTGTAAACCTATTATTAATATATGGATTTTCAGAAACTTAAATTAATAGCATATTTTCGTTTAACCTCGCTAACCAGGTTTAGCCTATTGTTCATTCGCAAAGAATCTGCAGTAAAAAAATAGGGGTATGGAAGATAATCTGATATGCGAATGTAAAGTAAACGACTAGCACCGTAACATAATTCCATTGAGGTTAGCTCTTGTGCGATGGAAACAACTTCCTTTTCGAGACATCTGAGGAATCTGTGAAATTGGAAAAAAATCTAATATTTTCCAAAACTTCGGAAATTGTCAAGTTTCGTTAGGGAAGCACAAACTTTATCACAATTCTCTATATTTTTCTTTTGTTAATGTTTGTGTCTGATTGTAGACGTTACTATATTTTCTGGGTTTATGATTAAAGGATGAAAAATTTCTTAACCTATGAGTCGGTATCTGATGTAAATATTTTATAAACCCATGGACAGGTTTTACCATGTATGTTAATTCACGAAAAATTTACTTACTTTCATACTTTTATCAGTATTTCATTGAAAGATAATTTTTAATATATTGTTGTGCATTAAAATTTTTCAGAAGTTCCAACAATTCTTTAGACTAATCTTAAATACGAGTATTACATTTTTAAATTATTTCATTCCAAACAAGCCAATAATGCCATTAAGACGCAAGGAATAAAGTGTGCGATAATATATATATATACGCTTTTAAAAAGAAAAACTGATAAAAGAACAATAATTAAAAAGATAGGCTACAATGATTGATATTGCATTTAAACTTTTGCACACCAAACAACAAGCTGAAACTGGTTTCTGCAAACGAGAATTGCTAGAGAAGAAACTATTAAGATAGAACTTACGGTTAAAGATATCCATTGATGAAGCATTTACAATACTGATGTACTGCATTTAAAGTCATAAAGTCTAAATATCATTTGTCTACATTTCTGAGATGAGTAGTATTTAGAGTATTTACATTATTCGGGCCATTGTCCTCATCTTTGTTGCCATTTGTACGACGTTTTTGCCGTTAAATCCACAGGGCCCAGTGCATATAGACGTTGGTTAGTTCCTGACTTGACCCAAAGAGTAGTGAATTCAATACAAGGCTACAGCAGAAGTGATCAAATAAATTACAGGGTAGAGGGAGATAACTCAGGATTTCCAATCGATGTTTTGCGCAGGGAATGGAGTTCATATACCCCAGTGATCGTAATAAAGGGTTCGGTTCGAAGTTCCTAGCACCTGAAGAAGGCCGGAGCGTACAACAGCCGAAACTTTCGACGAATTTCAACAATGATGAGGACAATAGTTTGAATAAGGTAAATACTGTCTAAGTGTCATATATGAAAGTACATCAGAACAACTTCAATGAGATTTATTACAAAAAAGGGAGAGGGAAGCCACATTCGCTTTTTATTCGAATTCACGAACTTAATTTATTTTTTAGTTTCACTGAATATCACTATCAAAAAGGGATTCTTTTTCTGCATTGTATAACCTTAAAATACGAATCTCCAAAGAACACTCCTAACACCTGTAAACGACAGAAAAGAGTTGAGTGAAATCAATGAACTGACGTAAATTCAATATCACATGGAAAATTATTATACAATCTATATTTTTTTTTCAAATGTGCGTTACGGTACAGTGAACATCGGCTCGGAACGAGAAACCGGGGAGCCGAGTTCGAATTCCAGTTGAATCCATTGCATTTCCTCACGCACAACTTATCGTCATTATTCAAGTCAGTCAGTCAGTTAAGTGCCATACGTGATACGCGCTTGGGCGATCATGTATTGGAAGAGACATGACTGACCGGGGATGTTTTCTTAAATTATATAGGCGTATTATATCTAACTCTCTAATTATATTCTCGATTTTAAATTAAAATTCCTGAAGGAATTGGCCGTATATTTTGTTAAACAGGTAGTTTCGATCTCCTTCTAGATCTTCCTCGGGGAATAAATTTAATATTACTGTTATCATTGTGATGGTATTTTTGTAAACATGTTCTATTATAATTATTTTAAAATTAATCGTTGTGATTATGATGTTTTGTAAAAAAACAATGTTACAAATACAAGATGGCAAATCAGTGATGGTAAATGTAAACATGTAGTTACTCAAATGCATTTTAAACATTGCTAGTATACTTGTAATGAATTTTGTTCAGTGTTAGCTGGTTGCTTTAAATATAAAGCGTGTCGAAACTTGAAGTTTCTGCTTATTATTTTTAAGGATATAATATTGATGTTGTCGACCAGTACATTCTTGTATTTTATAAGTGGATAGAAGGTTATGTTTAAATGTTGTGCAATAGAACGTGTATAACAAAAATGGTACTTAATACGTCTTGACAATGATCAAGTCGTCAATCCAACATATGAACTTACATTTTGTCCAATATATATATATATAAGCAACACTAAACGGACCGTGGCTAATTTTTCAATTATTTTTCTGAAGATCGTTAGAAGAGATTATATTTATTTTACTTAATTAGAGATTTCTAAGTACTTTATTGTTTGACAGAATTAACTAGTATATTCGTGGAAATTGCCTGATGAGCTATGATAACACAGAGGAATATATAGCGTTTATATTTTAGCAAAATTGTTGGGGAAGTTTTCTTAATATTACTGAAAGAGTGTTTTCAGATATAAAAAAAAAAGCAGATAAAGGTTTATTTCTAAATAATTGCTAGGAAAGAAATTGCTCGTATTCCGCCTACAGCTACATCACGACTCAAAAGAGTGTCCAACTAATAACCAATATGCTACATAAGATAATATTTATTAAAACAGTAAACTTTAAATCTAAAGCAAGGATTTCGAAAATATAAGTAATAAAATATATAGAACCAAAATTGTAAATATAGTAACAGTTTGCTTCTGGTTTGACTGTTCATAAGCCACCAGCAATCTATAAATATATAACCCCACATAATATTTCATGATACATATTCAGCTGATTAATTAAGTCAGAAATTATATATATATATATATATATATATATATATATATATATATATGCAGACAGTCCTGTTTCGCTGTATCACATCTCATCACTACGGTTAGACATCCGATTACACTATTTCCCTAGAAGTATAAATGGATATGTATTTCGTTTTATCATCACGAACATACTAAATTCACAGACTCATTAACGCGCACACACTCATATATATCAATGCTGAAATTTCTGCACCGCCATATGATCTTTGTGGTACATCAAATGTGCCGTTGTTTGATTTTTTAATCCATGCTTTACCTTTGTAGAAAAGTATTGATTTGCAACAATGTAAGATTATATCAGTATGTTCAGATGGTATTTTTGTGTACCTTTTAGCAAAATTAAATGCTTCCATTAAACCTTTTTCAGAAATTTACGGGTAAATTTTTTTAGCTCATAATTAATGAATGTACATATATATTTGCATTCGATTTTTTGGTGAATAGGAAATGCAACCACTTGTGTTCTTCTACTGGTTACCTTGAGTGACTGTTCTTAACAAGTCACAAATATTTTTTTTAATATTTGATGGGTTATTTTGCACACTTCTGTTTTTGTTGTACTTATAATTCGGTATGATGGGTTGTTGGGAAAATCTTCTTTATGGTCTCTGAGGTCGCGTAATAACTCGTTTACAGATGGAAATATATATATATATATATATATATATATATATATATATATATATATATTGGAGTAGATAGACTAAACTATCGCCCGGTTCACACACCACCCCCGTCTATTGAACTGGTGAAGAGGCTTAGTCCTTGTTTCCTGTTTAGGATGTGCTTTCCGGTTTTTCTCTTTTTCTCTTTTCCAATCTTTTCACTCTTTTATTTATTTATTTTTTCAATTGGAGTAGATAGACTAAACTATCGCCCGGTTCACACTCCACCCACGTATATTGAACAGGTGAAGAGGCTCATCCCTTGTTTCCTGTTTAGGATGTGGCTTACGGTTTTTCTCTTTTCCAATCTTTTCACTCTTACATAGCCCCCCTGCGCATCAGTGGCGTTTTCGCCTTGCTTGGGGTGATATGGTTAAAACAAATATATGCGTGTGCATGCGTGGGTTTCGAAGGATAAGGAGTAATTTTTCATTTCGTGTGTAGTTACTACATGCATATTGTACTGAATTTTTACATTTTTATAAGAACATTGATGATTCGCTCTCAGTGCACATTACTGATGTACATTTTTGTGTACCCATTCACACGCCTATTTTGCGCATTAGACGGAAGTAATGATGAATGATTGTTAATAGAAAATTATTACAAATCTCTTGTGAAGTATGACTTGTTCTTTTAATTCTTATTCTGGATGACAAGGCTGTTGCGCTTTTATGACCAGTGTATACAAACACAGTATTGATTTTATTCACTGTCCATAATTGATATATCAGAAGCAATAGAATCACTGGACATATAATCATTGCGTAAATGGGTACTGAATAAAAAAATGGAGTCGGAAATAGAAGTAAATAGGAAAATAACGTATTTTCATGTACTGACTGAACTTGTGTAAGTTTGATTTGGCGTAGAAGATTAATATTTGGCGAAGACTCAGTTTACTATACAGGAAAAGTAACTCGCTAAACATCACTATAAAATAGTAGTTCCTAAGTTGTGCGACACTCCTAATAGGTGTAGCTGAAGAGTATAGTATATGAGAATGACTGAAAGCTAGTCACTGCATTAGAAACATTTACAAAAAAAATTAATATGCCAAAAATATATTAAACATAATTATATACTGTGTATTCAAATGTAAAATATTATTAGGGATTACTTTTTATTGCATGCATGAATCCCAGAAATTATCGTCATAATTAATTATTGACCAATTTAATCATTGGGATATTTCGGCTTTATATCAAGTATTAAGATTATAGTGAATAGGGTCCACATATTGGTGCAGAAAATTGTCAGTGATAATTTCCTCACTTTGACCTCCCATTTTATCCTTTTTTGTTTTTCTTCCGTTTTTTATTTATTTTTAATTTATTTTTATTACATAAAATTTGGTGAGGAGCGAGAAAATGTTCACTTCGAAAATGCAGCCCAGAGCACTACTGGTTTGTGAGAACGAAATTATATAGATAGTCACAATAATCTCTTTTGTAGTCCCGTGAAAACATAAATGTAAAATAGATTGTACTTCCTAAAAGTATTGTGAAATATCACTCTTAAAAACTGAGAAAAGAACTAGCTTCGTCAGATTTCTAGGTATTAAATGAAAACAATTGCTTCAAACAAATTGATTCAATACATCCAGATGATAGTTACAAACCTATAAAATATAAGATTAGTAATTACTAAAATGTACAAAACTCTTTCGAAATTAGCGACAATATAATTGGGTGATCATTGTAGAAGAATATTGTTTTAATAAATCTGGTAACTTTACACGCTAGCAAAAGCAAGATTATTGGCAGGTTTCAACCTGGTCACAAAACATTATAAGGTTTATTGGATTTGATATATGTATATTGCGGACAACAATTTTAATATATTAAAAAAGACTTCATTAATTTCGTCGAGATTAGCGCTGTCTGTTCTGTCAAACAATAACAAAGAACAAGAGTCAGTTACGTAATAAACGAAAATATCATTTTAGGTAACAGAATCAGTTGAAAATTGTTTTTTTCACACTGAGAAACGACAAGGGAAAATTATACCAATGGAAATGAAATTAAGGTAACAAAAACAATCTATATTGTGGAAATAAGGAACGAAAAAGACAAGTTTTTCACTAAAACATGTTGATCGCTGAAGAAGTGAGACAAATGAATATATCGGAAATAAATATTGCATTGAAATATTAGAATAGCAAGCATGAGTTTTCAATGACGTAAAGAGAAAGGACTTTCTCTTTTTATCACATGCTAATTCCTGTAAGAAAGTTTAACTGTTCGGTATAACGTAGGGTTAAAATGTTACTGTTTTTATCATCAGATTTATGTAGAGAAATCACATTTAATTGTTTGGAAGCGGGTGGTTAATTCTGGAAAAATCACTGGTGAAGTCATCGAGCAGTTTTCAGTGTTACATTTTCTTCTACTTAAAAGCGTCCATATATCTCTTGAACCATATCCTGAAATAATTTCTGAGAGTCGAATCTTGAATTTTGATCCTGTCAGAAATCTGCCAGTTGAGTATCATTACTTATCAAGAAAAAATTCCTAAAACTCAGGCCAGTAATATTTGCTACCATCTTGCTTGGTTCAAAGAAGAATGACTTGAAAAACCCTGCCCTTTCTCTTGTTATACAAATGGGATTTAGACGAAATTTTAATTCCATATCGAGAACTAAATCTTTTAATTGATAACAATTGAGTCAATTTGATTATTTTGGTGAACTTAAAACTGGGTGGAGCCAACACCGATTTTCATCATATTTCTCTGCGAGCTTCTAGTTAATATGAATTTATTTTTTACTACAGACGTTTCAACAGAAACTAGAAGGTGCCTATATATTTTTAAACGGCATTAGGTGGAAACTACCATATTATGAATTGGCTATAATGATAAAGCCTGATCTGCGTGATCATACCACAAGTCAGAATTTGGGAGCCTTGAAAAACGATCAGACTAAGTATGTTGGATCACACCATTACAGAAAAAGATCAGGAGGTGGATTAACAGTTAAAGTTATAGGCTTGTTGTGGTCAAAATACAGTTAAATTTGTTCACTCTGCTTCCAGTGTGAGTGGAATTGTATGGCCAAGTTTAATAAATATGCAAGACCGTCTGAACTCGCTGACACTTTGGTTGGCAAAATATCCAGGAGAATGATTGCCCAAAAGAAGTTATAAAATATCTTTCTTTTTCTTTTTATATCTCTGCGCAAATAATGCAAAAAAATGGTTTAGTTCTTGAAATCCAAGGCTCGAAATATATCTATCTATATGTGTGCGTGTGTGTATGTGTGTGTGTTAAAAATAGAACTTTGCGAAAGTTGTGAGCTCTTTCGGAGTGGGGAATAAAAGGCATTTTAAGAAATAAAACAATCGCTTGATTATCAGTACGGTACACAGAATTTTTTTTAACTTCAAACATATTAATTCAAATATCCATAGAATTAAATAGACACAAACCGGAGACCGCCGCAAAAAATGAAAAAAGAATGATTCACAAATTCTTGGTTAATTGACCAATTCTACAGATAATAAAAAAGATTCAGTCAGTGAAATGCCATACGTGATACACGCTTTGGGCGATCATGTCTCGAAAGAGACATGACTGACTGGGAAGAAGATTATCTCGCAGCAGGTGGCCATTGCTTTCTGCAATACACTGGTTGCCACCCAAGGCTATAGAACCCAACCTGTCCTGCTATTTGAATCATAGCTAGATGAGGAAGAGATGTATAATTAAGTAGTAATTAATGGGGGATCAGTTCATTACTTCATAACAATATAAAACTGATCCCCCATTTTATGCCCTATAGAAGACTTAATCATGTTTACAACAATTATATTCAGTTAGTTAAGTGTCATACATGATACAGGCTTGGGCGATCATAACTCGAAAGAGGCATGACTGACTGGGCAGAAGGTTATTCCGAAGTAGGCTGCCATTGCTTTCTGGGGAAGAGCGGCTGCCAACCAAAACTATAGAACCCAATCTGTCCTATTATGTAACCCATAACTGGAAGGGAAGAGACGGATTAATATCTTTCCCAAAGGTATTTGTGTATAAGTGAATGCAAGAAATTCAATTGAATTTCCAACACGGCTCCCAGTAAAACCTGTGAAAAGAAATATCACATTCATAAAAAAAGCTAATACACTTGAACGT
The DNA here is from genome assembly GCA_037127315.1 of Ascarosepion bandense. Classification (NCBI taxonomy): domain Eukaryota; kingdom Metazoa; phylum Mollusca; class Cephalopoda; order Sepiida; family Sepiidae; genus Ascarosepion; species Ascarosepion bandense. Next base: position 2,552,945 of record JBBBDQ010001869.1, read on the forward strand.
TGACAGAGAGAAAATACTAAGGAAAGCGATGTTAGTTACTGAAGTCATTTTTATTAGAGAGTGGTGACAGGTCCGGAATATAACTGCCAACCATTTACAAGAGTTCGTATCTGAGAAATAAATGAAAAAATCGGAACTGAATTATTCTGAAATAATTACATATGCTGGTAAAGGCTGCATTAAATTTAAAGCTGATCACTTAAAAGGAAAATATATTGATAAATTTGAAATAATACAATATTTAAATATTGGTCCTGACCTCTGTTGTATCGTGGAATGAAGAGATACACAGTGAAATGTAGAGAAAGTTCATCATTACCAGAATGGTACATCCAAGAGGTATATACAATATTTACAATCACTCGCACTTGTATGTGTTACTTGAGGAAGTCCGTGATAAGCTCAACTCCCCAACATGCTAAATGCGCATTGTCTTTTATACATCCGGGTGACCGGATATCACATGGTACGAACCACGTCACAACATCCGGGCATCTCAGTTTCAGTCACTTTCTCACCGGCGTAATTTTGTTTACCAGTGTCTTTTTTACAACTAGTATTTATGGTAATTGTTCTGATAAACTCTTTACTTTATTAGACAGAACATGAATGGACCCTATAGATTTGAGCTCAATCCTAGATTGGCAACAAGGCCTCATCAATTTAGAGGGAAATGATATAGATTGAACCGTAAGTTTTAGGCTAACAGTTTCTTCTATTGTATTTATCGCTGGTGAAACTCTTTCAATTCCATGGTTTTCAGTCATTTCTGATCTTCAAAGATTAAAATATAATTTAAATCGTTATCATTTCTTTTTCTGATAACGCTTTTGTTGTTTTCATTCCTTCATAATGATTTGTTTCATAATTCTTTCACGCCCAGAAACCCCTTGCACCTTAAATGGATTACTGACTAGCTTAAAGTGAACTTAATTTATTAAAAAATAAATAAACACAACTGGAAAAATTAACATACAAATTGTAACCATCATTCAGGCAGTGATTGGTATAAGTTTAAATCCGTTTGTTAAAACTTGATACCAAACTAAAATGGAAATATTTTGATGAAAAATATTAGAATTATTTGTTATACATTGACAAAAGAAGATTATTTTTATATAATACAGGTTACAGCGAAGGCTAAATAATAAAAAAGAATGAAAAGCGATTTATAAAGGTGACGAAAAAACCAATAGCCCCAAACGAAAAATGTTCATAGCGAAAAATATTTTGCTCAGAACAACAAAGAACAGGGAGAGTGTTGTCGATCAGCAGAAGGTTAATTTGATCTCACGTGACAGCCAACAACAAATATTGCTGTAAAATTCGTTTCAAATATGTTCCTAACTCAACGAGATTTTCAAATGAATATTCTGTTTGCTAAGCGTTCTCTGAGTGAAAATGCCTCAATTTTTAATACCTTGTTATTAATAAAAAGAAATTAAGTGAAAAAAATCAAATAAAATGTCCCCGGCAGCAGGGTTGCCGAAATGATCATCTAATATACCAGGAGAAACTAACAACGAAGAAGAAAGACATCAATATTTTTCCAAGTGATTGATAATTAATGGAGCTTGTTTAAAGGTTACAATGAATAATGTTTGAAAAAAACATCTTTGTAGTATTAAATAAACATTTCCCTGCTAACATTATACGTCACAAATATTCAACAACAACCCGGTAAAAATCACATGTAGTTGTATGCTCAATATGGAAAAGGTGCAATTAAAATTGGTAAACAATTTCAGAAAAAGCGAAAATTGCTCGCTTAAAGACGACGCTTACACAGTAATATCATATATGAGTTCAATTTACAGGATTCTTTATTTTGGGAAATATTACTTCCAAAGTATGACCTTTTAAACAATTGAACTCAAGATACCTTTGAATATCAATGATGTCTCAATAGAACATCTGTTTTGAAATATGAATTGTAAGTTAAAGAAAACAAAAAACTCAGTCCGAATACAAATTTCAGCATAATATAAAATATATGGATATGTATATGTAGATATATACAAAGAGAAAGAGCAATAAAAGCTTGGCTACAAGTGACCGACAGACTAGGCTGAGCTGAACTGAAGTCGTACTAGAAACCAGTGTCTCTGTCGCCCCGGCTCTGTCCTCGAGAGTAATTAAGTCTCGGTTAAGATAAGCAAAGAAGAGACCATTATTAAGTGGGTAGCTTGCCACAAACCCCACTTCAAAGTGCTTTTCCCACGAAAAGCTGTTTAATATTTTTTTCGTTTAGGGTTGACGATAAAAAGATCCGTGAACTTCCTTTTCTTACGAGATCGCCTTTTTTAGGGTGAAGCTTTGGGTACCTCGAGGTCGAAATTCTCGAAGATGATATCTATTGGCTCTTCATTTGACCGTGGTGATTCATTTTTGTCAGTTGTCCGACATTTCCTTATTTGATTTTGGTGGCACTTATGTATATTCTTGGGACCTTGTATCATGTAGACCAGGTCTCATACTCTTTGTTTTATAGTGCCCACTTCCCAAACCGTCATGTCATTTTTGTATACTTTAAAAAGTACTTTTTTACCACAAGAGTAACGTTTTCTGGGAAGTGCGATTGACTTTTTGGCTCGCTTGGGGATAAGTTTGTCGAAAAGTTATCAGATCTTTCTCGCAAACATCGTTTACACCGTCTCACTGGTGTATTGGGATTTTGTGTAATTCTATACACCTGCAGAAACTGTTGCGGCGTCTTCTCAGTAGGTGTGCCCTGTGCTTTCTTAAGTGCTCGTTTCAATGTGTCGACGAAACGTTCCGCTTGCCCATTGGATCTAGGGTGATATTGTGGAGTAGTGATTTTGTTCACTTGAAAAGATTTGCAGAATTGTTTGAATTCGCAAGATGTGAACTGCGTTCCGTTATCAGTTACTACGCAATACACAACACGGAAACGTACAAACAGTTCATGCAGAAAAGCTATCATGCATCAGGTGGTTGATCTTTAACATCTAAGGACTTCCGGCCATTTAGTGTGGCTGTCTACGAATGTGAGGTAATAGTGATCCTCTAATGGTTCCCGCAAAATCGACATGTATCCTCTGCCACGGTTGGTCCGTCTTCGGTCAAGCCTTGCACGTAACTGGTAGAGCTTTAGAAGCAAACGCGCACCCTTTGCATTCGTCAATTATGTCTGTGATATCTCTGTCCATGTTAGGCCAGTAGACATAACATCTCATGAGTCTTTCAGTTCGGTTTTTTTCCAAGATGTCCCGTATGAAAGTCCCGAAGAATTTTCTTTTAACTTCTTGGTATCACCACTCTTTCGTTGTATAATAGTACCTCATCACGAAAGAAAAACCTCAGGCAGATTTAAGTCTTTTTTTACATTTTATTCTCAGTAGACGTAATGAACTCGTCTTTCAGAGCCTCTCTTTTAATGTCGGCTAATGTAATTGGGATCTCTCTTATGGTGTTGGCGATCATGTTTTTTTATTTCGCAATCCTTTTTCAATGTTGCAATTATCGAGTCTTCGAAAAAAATGTTTATTTTTAGGAACGAGTCTGGATAATCCGTCAGCGTGGCATATATTCTTGGAAGACAAATGCTCGATTTTCAAATTGTATTTCAACAATATTGTTCCCCATCGAATAAGTTTTTAGCGGTGTACACCGGCAATTTTGTTTTCTTCCATATATCGTCAGCTGCGGCTTGTGATCGGTTTGTAGAGCAAAATGTTTGCCATGTAGATATCTGTGGAATTTGGTCACATCAAAGAACATACTTAATGCTTCTTTTTCGATCTGTGAGTACTGCCTTTCTGCCGGCAGTAAACATCAGGAAGCATGCGCTATCGGTTTTCTCGTTCCGTCCGGAAGTCTATGCAATATACAGTCGCCAATGCCATAAGAGCTGGCACCGCTCGCTACTATAATATCCAATTTTGGGTTGTGGTGGGTGAGAGAAACATCTGACGTAAGGGTATCTTATTTTCTCGAATGCTGATTGACATTCTGGTGTCCAATTCCAGATTTTATCTTTCTTTAAAAGATCATTCAACAGAACTCTCAAGTTATGCATGTTCTTTAAGAATACTTGATAAAAATTTGCTAGGCCTAAACAGCTTTGCAATGCTTGTACGTTAACCGGGGCAGGCATGTCGTTCATCGCCGTAGCTCTATCAGGATCCGGTCGTCGATACCTGCATTTACTAATTTGTCTAATTCTTCGTCTATTTGGTTTACCGCTGCGAACGAAACGTTCATCTTTTTGAACACGAGCTGGGCATTATCTTTTAACTTGAAATTTAGTGCATTTCCCTAAGCCGCCTGAAAACACCTCCGGGAATTTTTCTTTAGTTCCAGTTTCAAGTCTTTAATGTTGGAAGTTGTAGTTTATATTTTGCGACAGAACATATTCATTGGAGAGTGACACAAATTGAACTTTTCAATCCAATCTGTACCGAAAAAATTTCAGTATTTTTCATCACATATGCTCTCAATTTTTTAGTTGTTCAATTTAATGTTACCGCGAAAAACACTTCTCCTAAAATGTTTATTTTTTCACCTATCACAGAGCGTGCTGTTTTGTTAGTTCTGAATAAATTTGGCTTTTTCAGTCGCCTCCACGTATGCAAATTTATGATCGTCAGGTCAGATTCATTCTCCAGCTAGAGTTTAAATTTTTATTTAATAGTTGCACGATTACATATTTTCGCAAATTTCCATTCTTCCTTATCGCTTGACTGCGTCTGCTTTATTTCATTTTTTGTTCTTCTGGATTATTTCGCATACCAGCAACTTGATGTTATATGGTTTAGCTTTACCGCAATTCTGACAGGTTTATTTTTCTTTCTGGACGGGCAAAACCACATCCAGTGTAATTTTCCGCAAATGTAACACGGACCTGGTGGTAAATTTTCACCATATTTTCTTTTCTCGCTTTCCGGAGAGTGGCGTTTTGATCTTTTCATAATTTTTTTTTATATGAGCGACACGCGACTCCTAGAGTCACTTTCTATGAATACGACCCTCTGGCAGTTTTCTGCTAATTTTTGGAGGGTTAATCCCTGCTCATTTGCTAGTGTTGTTAGTACTCGACGTCTAACTTCAGCGTTTCCGACTGAGACCAGATCTTCAGCAAAGATTAGGCATTTAAAGTCGTCAGCAGATAATTCCGCTATTTTAAAATCGTTACAGTATTTATTTACCGTAGCGGCAAATGTTAAATAGTCCTGCTGATCCTCTTTGAATAAATTTAGGCTCTTCCACAAATAATTGTTGTTGTTGTTGTTGTAGCTGCTTGTCGCTTTTTTGTTGTCGATCCAACTGGGTTTTCATTAATTGAATTATCACTTATTGTAAGTCTTCCATTTTATTTTTAAACTCAACACGACCAATTTTTTGCAAACACGAGAGGAAAAACACTAACTGTAGTTACAGTTTTTTTTTGTAAGACGTACGTCAAAGAGAAGGAGATAGGCTCAAAACGAATCTAGTTACAGATTTTTCTCTGACGCCTTTCCGAACCTTTATGGAATTTTTTTATTCGACTCTGAATTTTTTCCTTCTCTTTTTTTATGAGTTCCAGGCTGGTTTAGATAGGGTATATAGTTTTCCTTTCTTGATTTTTCACGTTTTTTCGACCGATCATATGTGAGTGGGGGGCGCTATCCATTGGTACTTGAAATCCACATTCGACTGTTGATGATCACAATTTCCTTATTTCCGACGTTGCTGGATGATATGTGGCGATATTGTTCAAAGAAAATTTTTCCTTCCTTTCCTGAATACTGATATCTTCGTCGCTCGTTGATATATCGAATGTGGTCAAAGAAAAAGATTTTCTTTCCCAGTGTGAATTATTATATCTTCGCCGCCAGTTGATATGGACCCGGTATGGGACCATAAAATAATGAGTCAACAAGGTGGTAGGTCAGAAACATATATTAGGTCAACAAGAGATACAAACAAATAAAAAAGATACAAAGAGAAAGAGTAATAATAGCTTGGCTACAAGTAACCGACAGACTAGGCTGAGCTGAACTGAAGTCTTACTGGAAACCAGTGCCCCTCTGTTGCCTCGGCTCTGTCCTCGAAAGTAATTAACTCTCGGTTAATATAGGCAAAGAAGTGTACATTATTAAGTGGACAATAAGATGAAAAATTACACAATAAAAATCAGCATTCGTAAATTATAAAAGGTAGACTGATAAATGTTCTTTTTCACAGACCTCAAACAACAACTGATCAGAAATACTTTACTGATGCGTACAATTATGGAATATTAACCATGGCTTATGTCATAATATCAGTAAATATTAATATCCATATTTCATTTTTGTTGGAACACAAAGAGTGTCGGTTTGTTAATATGTTTTTAAGTTGTATTGTTTTTGTTTTTTAAGCCTAGTACCTGGGAAACTTACAAACAGAGTAGGGAAAGTGTTACGCTAAGATCCAAACGCGAACTGGCATGCCCAAGGATTAATTCCAGAAGTTGAGTAAATTATTGAAAAAATGTAAAATTCAGTAAGAAAAATAGTATTGGATTCCTATGTGATGTCTGTTTTTCAATATGGCAGTGAATGCTGAGCAATCTCGTCAGAGATGAAAGAAAAAACTTGAAGTAATTGAAATGTGTCCTACAGAAAGATGCTTCGGATACTAGGGACAGAGCATTGATCAACGATGAGGTTTTGGAGAGGAAGGAAAGGTAAAAAAAAAAAACATATAAAAAAAGCATCTAAAGATCCTGCGATATGTTATGAGGAAGTAGATCTTGGAAAATTTTATTCTCACAGGTCAGACAGAGAGACAGAAAGCGAGGAGAAAGCAGCACGTAACATACTTGAGAGGTTTCAGCAAGTGGATATCATAGCGGGGTTTGGTTGGGTAACAGGAGAAAGCGTACTAAGAGACACTAGGTATAGAGAGATATGCAGGGCCATGATCGCCTCCGTCCTGAGAGGACATGGCACATAGATGTGGAAAGATCTTTTACATGTTTAACGCCCAAAATTATTTTTACACTGTAAGAATTTGTTTGAAATAATGGTTTACTAATTTTTAAGAAATAGTGGTTTAAGTCGGACTACGTAACTCAGAGATGCGTGAAGGATTTGAAATGGATTTATAACTTTCCCAAGCATATTTGCGCATAAGTTATTTTAATGAACCGCAACTGGAAATAGAATTTTGACTCGGCGATTTTATTTTAGAACCATAATCTATTTCTGGATGTGCTTTGTGTTGCAGTGGATATCGAATCTGAACAACAAATCGGTGTGCCGAGTTCGAATTCCAGTTGAATTCCTTGCACTCGCTTACGCACAAATACCCTCGAGAAAGGTATTAATATTTCTCTTTCCTTCAGTTATGAGTTAAATAACAGAACAGATTGGCTTCTATAGCCTTGACTGGCAACCAGTCTACTGCAGAAAAAATGGCAACCTACTGCGTGATAATCTTCTGATCAGTTAGTCATGTCACTTTCGCGACATGATCGCCAAAAGCGTGTATCATGTATGGCACTTGACTGAAACTATTTCACTACGAGCACAACCAAGCTAACAGCATCTAATATTCTTAAGCGGTCACTCGTCTTGACATTGTTTAACTTCGGCGAGCGTTCAAAACCGGCATTTTAACGAGGTATGACGGTAAGTCACAGATAGAGACTGAAAGAAAAAAAGATGGTAGTTTTTTTTTTCATTTATTTAACCATGTCTAACAAACTATTTTTTAAAAATTTCTTTTATCTATTTTTGGGTTATTTTAGTTCTTTTTTCAGCTTAAACAGACTTTTTTCCTTTTTCTCTATATTTGATATTTGTTTCTTTGCCTCTTGTGTTTCAATCTAATTCATTATTCAATTTGTATATTTTACATTTTTTCCCGATCTTTCAAAATCATCTTCCATTAAAATTTGCGTATGTTTTTCACAACTTTGCGTTTATTTCTTTTCTACTCTTCTAACAGCCAATCATCTTTCATTAATTTTTATATTCATGAGTTTGTACGTTTATACCAGTGCCATTTTTAACTGTCTAATCGTAGACATAAATATGAACGCATACAGACCTGTATAGATACACGCATGAACGCATATACACCTATATAGATACACGCACATAGACACACACACACACACACACACATATATATATATATATATATATATATATATATATATATATATATAATATAATATAATATAATATAATAACAAGACCGACTCTGTAAGTATCTAAATCCTAAAACTATACGAAAATAAACTTTAAGGACAACAAATAACAGACAGAATCTAATTCCGTTACTATCCGTCGCTATAAGGCGTTGGACAAGAGGGGAGAAAAAAAAGAAAACTGCGGAATACAGACAATACATACAATACCCCGCAGTAAAGAAAAAAAAACCCAAACTGAACCAACCACAAAGAAAGAAAAAGTGCTCGATACAGAACTAACCAAAGCGAAATAACAAATCGGAAGCAATGTAGAGCAAAGCGTATATATATATATATATATATATATATATATATATATACGCGTTACAAATGAAAATGAGTGGCTAGCTTGTGTTTATTGTTTGAATGCAATTTTCAGGATATCGGTCTGTTCTGAAGATTGCTTTCAAGTAAGAAAGAGACTATCGCCACTCAGTAATGTTTTCTTTGATTACGCTCCGTATATTTGTACGTACTTTATACTCTATCTACAGTGTGCCCCATAACAAAGGTCATTGCAGATATATCTATACATATATTGTTAAATATAACAGACAATACATGTCTATTATGTTTAATCATGAGCCAATGTAAACATCCTATTTCTGGTGAAAATAAAAACAAAAATTGTCCAACATTTAGATGTTATTTATTACGCTGGTTCTAACCTTCTGGCTCACAAGAACCATCTTCAGAATGGTTGTAGGAATGTTAACAAAAAGATATCCACTATTAAAGATGATATTTTCTTGTGCCGACATGAAAATAATTGATAAAAAATGCCTAAACTGCAACAAGTTACGGTTTTTGATTATATTGTTTCGCGCTATGAATATGCTTATATTGAACGCTTAAATATAGCCTATTTTATACTGCCTTTTATCACACACACACACACATATATATATATATATATATATATATATATATATATATATAAAGAAAATCTGTATATCTGTACGATTTTCTGTCTTTGTTGCTGTACTTTCGTATTGAGCACTTTAGTGTTAGTGGATTCGTCTTGGGTTTTTTTTCTTTCCTACGAGTACTTCAATTTTTGTTCATGTTATTCGTTTGTTTCTTTTTTTACTTCCCCTCCTTTTCTCTCCGAGTTCGTCCTCGGTGGGTTATTCAAGACAATTTAAATTATAGTATAACTGTTACTAGTATTAGCAGAATTATTTATGTTAATATTATATCGTTATAATTACTATAGTTATTATCTCTCATTTTGATTGAGCTCTCTAGCGAAGAAAATTTCAAAAACAATTTCCACTGCGATATATGCGTAACTCTTCAGAAATGAATTGAGTTTTTTCGGTGACTGGCGTGTGTATACACTGCTTATATACAACACGTTAAAATTTCCTGTCTTTGATTCCATGCGCCTATGGCTTAGGGAGTAGCGACTCCGCCTGACACCAAATCGGTAGAGTTTCGATCCCGGCCAGAAGTAAGTGGATGTGTCTATCACTCTGATGAGCTGTGAAACAGCCTTGTATGTGGATGACTAATATGTATGTCATATTTTCATTCTTCCTTGGTGAGGGTTGTGTGGAGAATGAGTGTAGCTGAAGAGAGATAGTGAGTCGTCAGCCAGTTATTGCCTCTGGAGCCCGTGGGATCTCGCTTATTTCTCTCTCTCTCTCTCTCTTTTCTCTCTCTGCATTCTGTCTCTTCGGCAAGAAACCCCAAAATTATACAACCCAAAATTTTACGTATTTTGCTTTTTCAGGTTGTCGCTTAATTGACGTAATCTACGGCCAGATAAATCTGGTAATCATCTTCGCCCGCTATCGCCTTTCAAGTCGATTGTCGCCTGTGTTTCTGCCTCTGATGTTGCAACCCCTGCCTCCATTCCAGGTCAGATACTTTTGTTAATAATACCTTGTCGACTATCGCCAGTATTTCTGTTTTGATGTTGTACTCCGCTGGTACAATGAACGACCGGATATTTTTGTCAATCATATTTTAATCGGCTATATAATTTGGAAGAAAAAAATCCAACACCCATTCAGAGGCTGGTGCTATAAAGAGATTAAAATGTAAATGTACTTATATCGGAGAGACATCACGAAATTTAAAAATCTGTATCTATGAACATAAAATTTATTTACATTCAGACAACAATTCAAACTTATTCGTATTAAACAAAAACAAAATTTGCCATCAGTTTGATATTACAGATGCAACCCTAAGTAAAAAGGACCACAAATGTTTACGTCGAGAGCAATTCGAATAACTGCTAATAACACTATTTTTTTCTGCTATGTGTCCTGTCTCTTTAGGACGTAGGCGATCATGGCTTTCCACGTGTACCTATCCCTGGTAGCTCTGAGTACGTCTTCCCCTGTTACACCATACAATCCTCGTTCCGTCATCCACCTGATTAGGTCCTTCAAACATCTTATCCGTTGCTTGCCTCTGTCTCTTTCCCCCTCTATCTGGCCTGTATTACAAACTATAAAAAAACGTCAAAAACATTATAATACTTCACCAAATTTTATTGAATCCATTGTTTAAAAATTCCCACGCAAATTTTAGTCTTCCTGCAGTAGACTGGTTGCCAGCCAAGGCTATAGAACCCAATCCGTCCTGTTATTTGACTTATAGCTACAGGAGGAAGCGATGTATTATGTTATTAAGTAGTAATTTGTGGGGGATCAGTTTTTTACGCCATAACAATACAACACTGATCCCCCACTTTATGCCCAGTAGAAGCCTTAATCATGTTTTCAACTATTATATTCACTCAGTCAGTTAAGTGTCATACGTGATACACGCTTTGGGCGATCATGTCTCGAAAGAGACTGACTGACTGGACAGAAGATTATCCCGCAGAAGGTTGCCATTGCTTTCTGCAGTAGATTGATTGTCCTGTTATTTAACTCATAACTGGAGGGAAGAGATGGATTAATACATTTCCCATGGGTATTTGTGTTTAAATGAATGCAATGAATTCAACTGGGATTCGAACTCGGCACTTTCTTTTGTCGGACCGAGTCGATATCCACTGCACTACAACGCACATAGTAAATATCTCTAATGAGCGCGTCTATAGATGAATGTTATATTTAGTGGTTTCTGAATATCTGTTAATATGCTAACATAAACATTCATTTGCTTCCATATATACGAGCGAAAGTTTGAGTATGTAAACGGTTTTCTGTTATAAGATTATTTAACTTTTGACAGACACTCTATGATTCTCAGTTCTCAACGGTCTGTTAACAAATTGAATAGATACGGAAAACATGAACAAGTTAATTCAATTTAACTTTGAAATTAAATTCTCGATCTGTGACTTAAAAACGAGTATGTAGATAGTTTGGTTTTCTTATAACCAAGGAAAATAGATGAACTTTACGCATTTAATAGAAATTCAGTTTTATTTTTTTTTTGCAAGTTATATTTACAGACGACAAATAAAGGAATAATAAGATAAACTTTAACGTCTTGCTTTTTAAAAATATTTTTCATGAGAAATTTAGACATCACTGCTTCACCGACTGAACGTTGCTTTACCTGAAAGATAAACTTTCAACATTTCCAGTTTCCTGATTTTTTTTTCTTGCTTTATCGAACTGAACAAACAACTTTTACTTCGTCTTAAAATCTGTTGTTTCTCTTGGAGACATCGCCTGATGTTCAAAATTAGACTTAACAACTAAAACTTTCCCAAAATAAAATCCGTCTTCTGCTTTCAACATTTTTTTCTGGGTTGTAACGTTGCATACTATCATGGAAGTTATCGCTTGTTTAACACTGAACTTTGACCTATAAAAAATAAATCTGTTCGTTTATTATAAAATAAAATGGCTGCAATGATAAACCACATGGATAGAAATAATTTTGAGTTTTGTGTGTTAGAAATATTAGTAAATTTAGATCGTTACATTAAGCAAGTTTGGAAGGAGTTACATACATTGTCACATTGATAAAAACATCGAAAGTGAACGGAAATAGAGTATTTAAATGTCTGTCATTATGGTCATTATTATTTATAAAATATATCTTCAATTATAATATTATTATAATAATATATACTTAATTATTTATTACTAGCAGTTAAGCCCGGTTTCACTCGGGTAGTTTAAGAAATAATAAGAATAAAAACATATGATAAATTTACATAGCAAATACTTACACAACGTCCACCCGCGTTACTTTATAGATATAGATAACAATGTAGAATGCCTGTATTAAATTCAACATATATTGATATAGATAATATAAAGTGGGGTGATCGATTCTATATTATAATCAATACATAAACTGATCTCTGACTTTGGGGGGTGATAATATCTATTTTTCTACCTATAATCTTGGCTTTCTGAAAAATTTCAATGTGTCATTAGCGTTCTAAAGTTTTGATTTACATCTGGGCGCAACTCCCGTCGATCTAGACCGCAAAATGCAGACGCTAAGTCGATTCTATCAAACAAATAAATACTTACACAACGACGATCCGCGTCACTTTTATAGATATAAATAATTAGAATGATTATTATAATATTTTCAAAGAAAATAGAAAAACACGTAAATATTAATGTTTTTAAGCATTTGATAAATTGAGTAATCTTACTGATGAATAATCAGTCATTGTCACTTGTAAAATGAAAAAGAGACTGATGATTGTATGTTACTAAAAAAGGGATATCCATCTGTAAAGACCTAGAACACATATATATATATATTATTGACTCTCCCATTCGATTTTGACGTATGAGCACCTAACTCAGTTAGACTATCACCCAAAGAATTGTTTAAAGTGGTGAAGGATTGTGTAGCACCATCCACACTTTTTGGAACTGCTGATAATAAACAATCGGGGCAGAAGTCTGCCACAGATCGCATAAACAACAAACCTCAGTTATTTATCCCATAACTGGAGATTGTAGCTGTCGGGAAAGTAAGTAAACGGAAATTCATTCCACAGGCAGGCAGTGCAAGAAAAGAAGCTACTGGAGTAGAAGTTGAGTTTGAATTTTATTGGTTTCGCAGTAAAAGGGTGGGACCTAGTTGCTAATAGTGTTGCTCGAGTAATTTCATATATAGGGAGCACCAGTGAGCTAAGTTCATCGGAGCTAAAGCCGTGATTGCTGTGTTAGAATGAGTAAGCGATTCTGAGAAGAGGTCTATCCAGGACAAATATTACACTTCGTTCCTTGTAAGAAGATAGGTAGTGGCAGAATAATTCGATCTTTGCATTTTACCTTGGGTATGTTGTTTATTTAAATTAGGCAAGATTTTGAAATCGGCTCCCTGATTTCAATTTCCATGCTCCTTTCGCGTGTAATTTGTTGATTTTTTTAAAAATATTCTTGTCTTACTAATTTGTTTTGTGTAAATATCGAAATTGATTATATATATAATCGGGTACTAATTCTTAATGCTAAGAAAAGAATGTAAAGAGTAATACTTGTTTGAATGACATATCTGATTATAAATTACAATGCGTAATGTTTAAATCTTAGGTATCTTTTATTTTTCCCTTTGACAACAAATTATTTTATGTTGTACGTATTGAAATCACTAATAACAACCTATTAAAGTTAGTATTATCAACTTTTAAATACAAGATACCAACTGGTTATCACAATCTCATCGATAAAATTCTCGTAATTCAGGTATATACCGACTGATTTTTCACTCACCTATTTTGGAAGATGTAATTATCAGTGACCTTTTTATTGGGAACCTGACAAGTTTAGTCTTTCTAGATCATTACAAGAGATGATTCTTAATAATGCATCGTCAATGTTAGACAGCTTTAGGATTTGGCCTCGACACCAAACCTTTCCAATTAATGAAATATTTTAAACAAACATTTAAATTAGAGATGGTCCCTAAAGAAATGTTACTCGTGATGACTTAATTTGTTTTTATGACACAGATTGCCTAAAAGAAATTAGCGATTCCATGACAGCACTTGATTGAGCAATCAGTCTAAATGAATAGTTCATATTAAGATGTTTTATAAAAAGTAAAACTAGGATTTATAAAATATTATATTTTTATTTTATTTTATTTTTCGTCAAATATTTGGTTAAATCCAAAAAATGGTATTAAATTAGTCTTGGTGCAGGAAGGTGTTGCTTTACACTACTAACAAATGACAACGACTAAATAAAAAGACAAAGTAGTTCGGTGAAGATCGAAATTTAAAATGTAAAGTAAAATTTTATATATATAGTGGGTTGCTTATCTATTATTTTCCCGTTGTAGTGTGAGGCCGTTTTAGTGAAGGGTAATTGTATACCGTTGCAGGTTAACGGAATTTGGCCTTGTGGTAGATAGCCCACTATGAGTTATAAAATGATTATAAAATCAAGAAAAGCAAATTGAGTATAAAATTACATTTATATATACACATATCAATTAATGTTTTTACAATTAAAGTAATACTTGAATATAGGTCCAACGTAGGTTAAATGTTCATGACAAACAGAAGTATGACAAGGAGAATTCGTTAATTAAAGTAGTGTGGGGGCATCTTGTATGTAAGGACTGTCTTTGATGTCTTCGCTCCTTAGGTCAGTAAGTACTTTTGAGACAGGGAAGAAAGTAAGAAGAGGTGAAGTGAGGCGAACGTAATCGCCGCTTGACTTAAGGCAAGGGAGGTACTAATCTCTCTCGTCTATACGTCGGTATGTCTGCTGGCTGCTTTCTTTCTCGGGTTTTTATATCTGCTTTTTGGATCAAAAGCAGCTCGTTTGCTATTTCACACTTGAATTTGATTCTAGGCTACCCATTGGCTGGTAAATAAAATTCGCGCAGGCTCGCGCAATGGAAATTTGATATTTGATTAATTTTTATTTTTCAACCGGAACATCTGCGCAAATCCACCTGCGCAGAGACGACTTTTGTTCATTTGCTTGAAAGAGCAAATATCCGGTCCATCGCTTTTTGCTCGGTATCACCACATATATATAAGCAAGTAGATTCTTAGCCACATTGATGAGTTGTAATGCAGCGAAACAGGTTTGTATGTGGATGACAAATATATGATGCTCACATTACGATTGGGCTCTCTGGAAAGGAATATTTTAAAAATAGTTACAACTACTGAGATTTACGCTTTACTCATCAGCAATGAATTGAATTCTTCCTATGACTGGCTTGTGTATATACCGCTTATATATAACACGATAAAATTTTCACTCTCTCATTCTATGGCTTAGGTAGTAGAGACTCCGACTAACACCAAATTAGTCAAGTTTTGATCCCGGCCAGAAGCAAGTAGATGTCTAGTCACACTGATGAGCTGTGATACGGCGAAAATTGTTTGTCTGTGGATGAGAAATATATGTAATCATTAGGTGAATATTATACACATATTTATTAATATATATAAAATAACTTATATTTATTAATATATATATAATAGCACTGTTTATACTACATTGAGCACTGTTTAATTAAAACCAGAATAACAATATTACACATGTATGTAGCGCATATATATACGTAACACTATATATATTTATATAAAACAAACATTTTGATATTTAAGTCCGTTGGATATCTATTTCTACGAGGAGTTCCTCGCTTCTTCTGTAACGGCTGAAACCAAAACTTTATTTATTCAAATGTTTTTTTTTTTCAAAAGTGTTTTCCCCTCCCCCAAAAATTCTCTATACGCAGGAAAATAAAATGGGAGGTATTAACAATTTTTTAATGCCAGGTAGTAAGAAGGAGTAAGCAGACATAAACCTCCGTCTCATATTAGTTACTTACCACTCCCCTATACAAGAGCCAAGAGTTTAAAAGTTAAATTTAGCCATGTCAGAGGGGTAGAAATGGTAGTGGAACAGAAAGAAAAGAAAGGGTGAAGGGATGGTTGACAAGGAAGTGAGGTATGAAAAAATGTTGCTTAAAAACAAAAGAATACTGCAGACAGCAATGTTGAAAATACATATATACCCAAAAGAAAGTGACTTCATGATAAAATTGTAAATGAGATCCTTTTAATATTGCTTATGAAAAAATAATTATTACAGCTGACCTAACTAAATTTTCTAAGGTCGTATGTCCATTTCAACGAGTGTTACTCGCTAATCAATAAAACTAATCATTATGGTAAAATGCAATTACTTTGCGGGGGTATGTGTAAAGAGAGTATAAATAAAGACAGCGAAAAGAAAAGTAAAAGGAAGAAAAAATAAAGTGGAAGAAGAAAAGAAGAAAGTAGTAGGAAAATTGTCAGATTAGCAGACAGAATGGAACGCTAAAAAACAGAGGCAAAGGGGGTCGAGATGGATACATTTAGAAAAACGATAAAAATCTATAAAAGAAAAATGTCGAGCTTCGCCCGGGTTTTTAAATTTGTAAAAAATTTTATCCATTTTCAATTCAGAACAGAACCTGAATCAAAATAACTTACGTTAAAAATGTACTACAGTCAATATATAAAATAAAAAAATAAAGAGATCGAGAGAAAAATGGAAAACAAATAGACAAATTATGGTATGTTAAGAACTTGGGTTTTTATTTTTAGGTTAGATAGGTGTCACGTGTATTAATGTATTGGATAATTGTGAACTATATATGCGAGGAAATGTTAATTTATTCGTTGAAGACTATATTTTCTATGTGAAAATTGAAAAGGTTAATACAAATCATCGCGCAACAAGATTTTTTAAATATTTAAAAAATATATATGTATATAAAACGTGCTTATTTTGGAAGTATGGATTACTATACACAATATTTTCAGAAAATGTGGCCGATGACTAGTAAATGTGGCCGATGACTATAGTAAATTCAATACCAAACTTCTAAAATTAGATGACGGTGAATATTTTCAACATTTTAAGATTTTCGTGTACGTAAAAATTATACAAAAAGCATTCATTTTTTTCAATTATGATTTCACAGAAAAAGTTTCTGTAGGACGGCAATAAACATGTGAATAGTTTTTCAGTGCTTGGCAAGTAATTTTCTTGTTTTGAAAAATACGTAACTCACTACTATTGTTCCTTTAATTGAATTTTAATTAAAGTAAATAATATTGTTTCTTTTTTTTTAAATCAGATTAATTGTACATTAAATCAGCTAATATTTCTGAAATAAACCTTCAGAAAAAAGTTTTTGGAAGATTCTTAATAAAGAAATTTACATTGCAATAAAAAACGTAGATAAAAGATATTCCGGTATACTATAAAAACGTTTTTTTTAAAAATCGATTCTAATCTTAAAAGTCTGCTTGAGAAATACATTACAGAGTGTTAGTTTAATAGAAATAATATATTTAATTATTGAGCTTTCAATTAAAACTAAAATTAAGAGGAAAATACCCAACCTCCCCATGTTTCTAAAGACCTATTTTTCATTAATTTAATTTATATCTACCTATTACATCAAAAGCAATGAAATAATAAAATTACATAAAAATGCTCAAGAAATAAAGTAAAGAAGTAAAACACTACGCCTCCTTGGTCTCACACTTTCAGCGGACCTCAACTGGAATGATTATATCGAATCCATTGCTAAATTCGCTGCTATGAAAGTCGGTTCTATGTGTAGGGCCCGGAAGTTTTTTCCGTCTAAATCTGTCCTGCACATATATAAATCTACCATCCGCCCGTGCATTGAATACTGCTGCCACATCTGGTCGGGTGCCCCTGCTATTCTTCTCGGGCTTCTCGATAAGGTTCAGAGGAGGGTCTGTAATGTGATAGGTACCGACTTGGCAGACCGCCTGCAGTCTCTCTCCCACCGGCGCGACGTGGCTTCCCTGTGTCTCTTCTATAAATACTTTCACGGCTTCTGCTCCGATGAACTTAAATCACTAGTGCCCCATAAATACGAATTTGAACGAGATACTAGATTAGCAACTAGATCCCACCCTTTTACAGTGAAACCGATAAAATGCAGCCGTAACTTCTACTCCAATAGTTTCTTTCCTCGCACTTCCCGACTGCGGAATTCTCTTCCTCACGATTGCTTCCCCGATGGCTACAATCTCCAGGAGTTTCAATGTAAGGTCAATAGACACCTCCTAACACACTAACCTGCTCCCATTCTATCAAACACTCTTCCCATCTGCCCAACCCTCATCTTCGGTATCTTTACTCATCTGTCACCTTCCTCCTGACATTCCCTATGTCTAACCACTCCTTCTCTTTATCTTCCCCTATGTAGCCCCATGTGCAATAGTGGCAGTGGAATGCCTTGCTTGGGATGAGATGATTAAAAAAAATACTTTAACGAAACATTCGAATTAAAACCATTATATCTAGCTGCGTTTCACTGACCCACACAGAGGTGACAATATAATCCTTCATACACAAACGCACATTTACTTAAATATCAAATAACTAGTCAAATACAAAATCATCGAAACGTCTCGCTTCATTTAAATGCAACATTTAAATGAGACGTGAGGTATCCGATAATAAGCACAAAATAGTCTTAAAAGTATTCTATGTTCTATGGTAAACGCAATTCAGGGAATGGACACAAAAGTATCCAGATGAGAAATTCTTACGCATAGGCATCGATTATACAAGCTTAGCGTTGACAGATTAAGGAAGTATTACTTAAACAACTATATTACTTTGAGTTATTTAGAACTAGAGCTCAACTTGTAGTCGGTTGGTCATTTGTTTCAAAGTATAATCGCTCTACGCGACCTGAGGGAACGAATACATGGTGTAGATCAGGCACTCCCTGATGACTTCAAATTGGAGAGTTATCCAGATAAAAACATATAGCATTAATACAGAATTCTGGGTTGTAGGACACTGAATCAGAATCAATAGTGGTCGTGGGGAATCTTCCATTGGTGGATTGGGAACAATCTTAGGTTGCATATAGTATTTGAATTTTCCTCTTCCGTTGACCATACGCTCAGGATCAGCGGATGGTTCTAATTCATCGGCCAGGTTCGAACTAGAATTGGAAAGGGAGTTGCAGTAAACTCGATACATTCTATTGAATTACGCTTAGGTGGAAAGTTGTTCGGCAAGTACCAGCAAGTTTGTGCGCGATCTCCAGTACCGTTTACGGTACTAATTCGAGAGAATGTTCTGAAGTATCGTTTTCTGGCATAATCAAGAAGAAATAGAGAAGAACTACCGGGTCACGATTAAGGTAAACACTCAACTTCCAATTGCAGTGGGGCAGGTCAAGTATTTTAGATAGTAGCCACAGCCAGCAATTTGCGCATTTTAGTACTGTGCGGACAAGCGTCAGAGTAAGTTGTTGTCCGAGTTCTACTAGCCACTGTATTGTTAACGTTTGGGTTTAGAGCTTATAATGATTACATGGTGCCAGCTATGCATGTTAAGGCTATTTAGAAATGTAGAAAAGCCTACAGACCATATTCATATACGTCTCTAGCTCGGTATTGTGGCCTCCATTTACACGGAAATGTCCTAATTTTTCAATTGACACTAAACCATTTTAAATACCTGACATGGAGAAGAATTCAATCCTTAAACTATTAAATACCTTAGAACGAATAAATGCAGATGGATTTTGCGCGGGGTATAAAGGGATCACGATGAAGCTGATTATAGGTTTACTGTTGGCATTGTTTCTGCTTTAATAATTGCCGGGTCTCGTAGATGTATGGTGTATTGTTAGATGGAGGGAAACAAGCGTATTTCAGGAAACGATATTAGTTTTTCTGTGTGAATAATAGTGCGGGATCAAGAGATATTCAACATCCAAATTTCTATAGAGGGTTGATAAAGAGTATCTAGGTTTGGAAGCGAGGAAAAGGTCTGTATTTAAAGGAGACGCGAACTCGGGATAGCCTAGAAAATTACGAGTCACGGGTCATTTTATTTTTAAACTAAGTTAATAAAAACAGTAAATGATACGAATAATCCTCCAAGGAAGTGCATGCCCATCATCAAAGATACCGTCAGATCTTTAGGTAATTTCTCTTCGTTTTTTTTTTTGTTTGTTGTTGTGGTTTTCTCAGTGAGACTGGGAATGATATGAATTGCAGATATTGGCACATTTCTGTGTTCAATCAAAGTATGGTTAAAATTTAGGAAATTACATATTTAACGTTGAAACTCGAGCAGATGTACACATGGTGCGTGCGAAAGTCATTTACCTGATGTCAGTTTGAACACTATACAGCTTTCTTCTGTTGTGTGTGTTCCTTAAGAATAAAGAGAAAAAGAAACTAATAACAATATTTTATGTATCATTGATTGACTTTTTTCCGTAATATATGTAAATGTTTTGTACAATTGCCTCGTTTATGGGCAGAGAGATATTGGAGGAGAAAGAACTTAATATTTTCATAGGGGAATATTTTCAAAAATGGTATGGTAGGATTGTTTATATTCTGCAGACCCATAGAATATAATTGATCTAAAATTAATATTAATTCTCTCAAAAGTAAAGAAAAAAGCGATGATTTCAATCAAAAAAGAATACAGAAAAATAGAAAATGGATTGTGTCAAAGACGCCGCTTCCCAAGGTCAGGGAATACAAAACAACAGGAAAAAGAATGCGGCTTGTGACATATACAATATAATTTATATGACATTAGTCAGAAGTGAATAATGCAGAAACAGTCTTCAAGGCCGAAAATATAAAACAATGGGGACGGGAATGATGCTTTAGACTCACTGAAGTCAACTTACATTAAATAAATTAATTATAATTTTAAAGCCGAAACAATGACAAATAAAAACACAAAGTGTGCGTTGCGGCGGCTGTATTATGATAAACAATGGGGAAAAAAGATGGGATGACATCAAGATTAAACTGGACAAAGACAATATTCGGTTGGAGTACCTTCCCATTGAAGACGTAACTTGGTGAAGCTTGACAGACCTGAGATCAGGTTTACCCGGATCGAAAAAGAGGCGAAGGCATTCTATTTAATGTAATAAAACAATTCGTGGCCGTCACTTCCAATTATATGCGTGCTACTTCTGATTACTGCGCTCTACACACAACCATCTTTTTCCTATGTGCCCTGTCATTTCAGGACGTAGGCGATCGTGGCTTTCCACATCTCCCTATCTCTGGTGGCTCTTAGCAACCCTCGATCCGTGATCCACCTGATCAGGTCCTTCAAATATATTATCCGCTGCTTTCCCCTGTCTCTTTTTCACTCTATCTGACCCGTTAGTTGCAGGTTCTCCAAGCCCTCCTTCCTCATTGCATGTCCCAGGAAATTTAGCTGTCTCTCCTTGATACTCAATATTAATTTTCTTTTTGTTTACATCCTTTTCAAACCTCATAATTGCTCACATGCACGAATCATGATATTCGCAGTATCCTTCTGTAGAACCACATTTCAGTTGCTTCAAGGTTTTCCTTCATCTTCGATGATATTGTCTATAATTCACTTCCATATTGAAAAACTGACATCATATAGCGACCTAGTACTCCCTTCTTTGTTTCTAACCAAATTTTCCTGTTTCTTAATACTTTACTCAATTTCTGGAATGCTTTCTTCGCCATGCCAACCCGCCTTCGGATCTCTGTGTCGCATTTTCCATCTCTGTTAGAAAACCTCCCAGATATTTAAATTAATGTACCTGCTTGAATTTAGTACTCCCACCCACATGTATTTGGCATTTTGGGCTGCCCTTTTTGCTGATGACCATGCATTCGGTTTTCTTGCAGTTTATTTGTAGTCCTTTCTTGTCACTCTCTTCAACGACTTTCTGTAGGAGGTCTTGTAGGTTTCTTTCCGTGTCTGCTATCAACACTGTATCATCTCCGTAGCTTATGTTCTTCAAATCGTGGCCTCCGATGACGAATCCTGGCATAACTTCTAGGTACCTATATCACTGAACAGAATAAATAGAATAAGTTAACATTTTTATATATACGTTTTTCTTGTTGGTCGTTGATGTCATGGCAGCAGCAGCAGTATATAGCAAACACG